>JABCMJ010002925.1:0-25222 GCA_014822125.1 Arbutus unedo
ATCCACCAAGCGATGTAGGAACCTTGACTACCCATCCGAACGTCCCACTGAGACACCATCTCCCGGACGCCGGCCTCACAGCTGGCACCACAGCCTGGCTGGGGTGTCAAGTCTGAACTGGGGATAATACTGCTCTTACCATTCATCGTATTGGTTTTTGTAATGACTCGCTTCCGCCTTGTACAATATTGTCCACTTTTGCCGTCCAAACCCCATGGACTTCCCAGTAGGTTACCCATTCCTAGATTGCTCTAGGGTAAGCATGCTTAACTGTGAAGTTCCATTTGGTGTTGGCGTCATTACGACTTTTAAAGGTCTTATACAATGATGGTTCATAATCTTATAAATACCACTGAATTTACATCCACCAAACGATGAGAGACCCTTGACCACCCATCCGGATGTCCCATTGAGACTCCATCTCCTGAACGCCGGCCTCACAGCTAGCACTACAGTCTGGCTGAGGTGTCACAATCTCCCCCACTTAGGAACACACGTCCTCATGTGGGGCCGAGATTTCTCACATTTCTAGTTGGTGTAGGTTCTGATACCATTTGTAACGACCCGCTCTTGCCTTGTACAATATTGTCCGCTTTTGTCGCCCAAACCCCATAGAGTTTCCAGTAGGTCACTCATCCCTGGATTGCTCCAAGGTGAGCACGCTTAACTGTGAAGTTCCATTTGGAGTCGGCGCCATCACAACTTTGAAAGGTTTTGTATTAGAAAGGTTCATAATCTTATAAATACCACCGCACTTACATCCACCAAGCGATGTGGGACCCTTGACCATCCATCTAGACGTCCCATTAAGACTCCATCTCCCGGACACCGACCTCACAGCTAGCACTATAGTCTGGCCTCGGCCTGCAGCCTAGAGATGGTGTCTTAGTGGGACGTTCGGATGGGTGGTCAAAATTCCCACATCGCTTGGTGGATGTAAGTTTAGCGGTATTTATAAGATTATAAACCTTCCTTGTACAAGGCCTTTTAAAACCGTGATGGCGCTAACACCAAATGAAATTTCACAATTAAGTGTGCTTGCCCTAGAGCAATTCAGGGATGGGTGACCTACTGGGAAGAGGGGATCGTTACAAATGGTATCAGAGCCTGCACCAACCAGAAATGTGAAAAATCTCGGCTCCACACGAGGACGTGTGTTCCTAAGTGGGGGAGATTATGACACCCCAGCCAGATTGTAGTGCTAGCTGTGAGGCCGGCGTCCGGGAGATTCAGTCTCAATGGGACGTCCGGATGGATGGTCAAGAGTCCCACATCGCCTGGTGGATGTAAGTTCAGTGATATTTATAAGATTATGAACCTTCATTATACAAGGCCTTTTAAAACTGTGACAGTGCCAACACCAAATGGAACTTCACAGTTAAGCGTGCTCGCTTTGGAGCAATCCAGGGATAAGTGACCTACTGGGAAGTCCATAGGGTTTAGGCAGCAAAAGCGGACAATATTGTACGAAATAGGAGCGGGTCGTTACAATATATCGTACCCAAAGTTATCAATCTCGTATCGGCGAACGTATCGATTTTGTTACTAGTACGTTACGTACCGGTACTGATGTGTATCAACGTACCGTTTCAGATTTATCGCTAAAATTATTATACATATTTGAAGTAATATTTTTTAACAAAAATTTATATTAAACATATAAAATAAAATATCACAATATTAAAATAAATCACCAAACATAAAAAAAAAAAATTTTTAGCCTCATATTATTCAAAAAAATTAATTATTTTTTTATATTTTAAATATGGACCGGTACTCTACCGACCGATATTGGCTGTAACAACTTGGAACAGTGGCCAGAACGATACTTTGGTAGTCCGGTATTGTTATAGGACTGGTACAGGACGTACCGGTCGATATGGAATGAGATTGATAATTTTGATCGTACTAATTTCATAGCAGTACCGGCTCAACCTTGTATCGTTTCAACCGTTGTACCAGCTTGTTTCGACGTGTACCATACCAAACCGTATAATTTTCTTTTTAAATTTGTAATCTACATATTTTGAGTAATTACACACAAGACCAAAATCATTTATTTTTATGTTTAATATATATTTTTATTAAAAAATATTATTTAAAAAATATGTATTTATTTATTTATTATCCACCATATTAATAATAAAAATGATTCATTTATTGATACGTGATGGATAAGAGAAGTCAACGTGCAACTGAAAACTGTTGATAGTGCCGTTTGGAAAACGTATCTTATTAGTCGCCAATTTCCAAATATTCGTGCTACAGCAAGTGGAAATCCAAAAAGAACCCACGTAATCCCAAGTTCCACAATAAAGAATTGACCTGACCTCAGCACCTAAAGAGGATTTCACTCTTGATGTTGGTTCATTAATATAGTCTCCATAATCTCCATTCAAATCAGCAAAGACAACAACTTTATTGATTTGAAAAATCTGTGGCACCCACCAGTAAATATTCAAATCTTCCACGGATGCTTTTGGTGTTTTCTTTTCCTTTCTGTTTCAAAGATCTCTGACCCAGAACCCAAAACTTCTCCAATTGTTGTTTCCCTAACACCTCAAGCATATTCCAGAGCAAAATCAAGTGGGTTCTTTTATTTGGGATTTCTGTTTTTGTTTTTGGATATGATTCTTCTTATTGATATTTGCTGAAATGGGGTATTTTTTGTTGTTGAAGTGTATCCCAAGGTGAAGGTGAGGGAACGGGAGGAAGATGATCCAATAGCTGTCTATCTTCACGAGGGGCCTTTGGAGGGTTTTGCCTCTCTCTCTATACATGATCTTAGTTCTTCAGGTATACATGAACAAAGCTCTCCTTGGGATACATGCTTTGTGTTAACAATTAATATAGAGATACTCCGAAACGGAGGAAGATTAAGAACGAGGTGAGGAGTGTTTTTTTATCTCTCCTTTGACCATGAATAGTACTGAGCTCGCTCGGGTGAGCCGGGGCTTGATCGTGAAGGGGGTCTCATTATCCACACCTCTGCTCGGATGAAAGGAGGACCGACCGACCCAGGTTTTTATGAGCGTTGGCGGGGTCCGGAGTGCCTGTCAAGAGGGCTAGCACATACCCTGGGGTGATCATCACCACCTGCACCTCACATCTCGACACCGTGGAATGTGTAACCCGCCTACTGCTACATTCAATTACATGGAATTCCATTTTGTTCAGTTTGACATTTATATTGAGAATTAGAGATTGATTTTCAGCTATTCTGCTAGGATCGTTGATTGAAAGTTTTGGGATTTTAAGGTTTTTTCTGGATCATACGTGTGATTGATTTGCTGTTCTAGTAAGTCATAGGGAGGTGGAGATAATGGTTAGCAACCCAACCCTAGAAATTGAAGAGTCAACAGTGTTTTGTATTCAAAAAGTGAGTGTGAAGAACGTAACTATTTGCACCAATTCGAACCCTATTCTTCCTTTCGATCTCTAAAAACCCATTCATTTATCTCTAAAACTCAAACCCTAATGTTTAGTTCTGCAGCGTGACTTCCTCTAGCTGCTCCCTTGCTCCCCAAGGAAGTGGTTTAGAATGGGGCTTTCTTTCCAAAAGGGATACAAGGGATAGGTCAATCAATGTACGAAAAGGTCTCTTCAAAAGCTTTTAATGGCGTTCTGATTTTTTATTTTAACTTGTTAAAATACTACCTAAATATTTCAAGCCCTTGGATTTCCTTGGAGAGCTCTGTGGAGGGAGTGACAATTCTTAGGTGGACTTCCATTTTACTTGTTTTTTCTTTGATTTATTGTTCTTTTCAGCCATCTAAGGCTTATGGAAGTTCAAGTCTGCGTTGATTTCCAGCTTGGACCAATGCTTTCAGTTCTTAGTTTTAACTTTCAAGTGGAAAAAAATGAAGTCTTCAACTGTTTCTAATCAAGTATAGCAAAAAAAGTAGTGACATTGGCCATTTCTCCAACTTTCTGATTCTGGATAGACGATATAATGCTATTTTGATTTCTTTTAGTGCTTTAATTCGTACTTAGCAATCTTTTTGTCTAATGCCTTGTTGTTTACAGTCGAAAATGAAGATAATTCACCACGATCTGTTGTGAGAATTCCAAAGTCATACATCTCCAATTCAGCCATTCCTATGACTCCTTTGTCCAAAGGTTTAATCTTCACTCCATACGATTCCTATCAGAAATTTCTTATAGTCTTAGGTTGAGTGATTGAGTGGACTACCACTATTAATCAACAGGAGAAGGCAAGATTGACAACAAACAGAAAGATGTGGAGGACAGTAAACCAAATGTTAAAGCTACTTCAATCTTGCGACCACGTGCTGTCTTATCAAGTCCCGGTACTTCTATTTGCACCCCCCAATATATTTGTATTTTGATTTCTATTATGAGCTATGATTTGTGTATTGGATCAAGTGACCACTTACATTCTCAACATGGAATTTTTGTATCCTCAAGTTCCTATCACAAATACAATGTGTCGGCTTAGCATTCTATTGGAATTCATGACTACTTTTGTTTTTCAATTATTCAACCATTTCCTTTTACCAAGTTCAGTGCTAGCCAGATTGGTCAAGATTAGATGTTTAGATGTGACAACAAGATGTTATTTGTAACAAATAGTCTTGTTGGTTGGTTAATTGGTCACCTTTTATTCATGATTTATCATCTCGAAGAATCTATGTTTCTCCATGGTTTCTTTGTCCATTGAAATAAGCAAGCTACACACGATCAAGAAAGAATAACTTTTGGTTTCATCACTAGGGACTTCTACGAGATCACCGTCAGACGTTGAAGTGGACTCTTATTAACCACACTGCATTGTGAAAGAATCTAAGCTGGTATTACTCAGTAGGAGAAGGAAATGGTTAACTAGAACTCATGTTTTAGAATGAATAGTGTGGTAATACGTGGTTTTTAAATGTTCTATTCCTCATTCCCCTTGAAACTATCCCCCAGGAATTAGACCCATTTATTACCTACTATTTATTGGACAAAAAACTACACATACCCAGGACATTGGTTGGGATGAAGTCCTACAAACCATAGTCAAGAAACAAAGCACAAGAAGAAGACAGTGAATCTGAATATTGTTTGTTGAATTGGTAAGCTACTTAATTATGTTGTGGAGACCACTTTTGTCATTGACAGTCTAATGAAATCTTGAATATTACTTCTATGGTTTTGCAATCTACTGGTATCAGTATAGGTATATATCCTTGCTCCGTATTCAGTATTTATTGAAGATTTTGAATTTGCCTACTTTGAAGGGTCGTATATCCTTACAGCCCCCTCCCTTGAAATGTGTTTATTTTGTTGAAAAATTCCTCATTATAATTTCTCTTGATTCTGAATACCCGTTCCATCATTTTTAGGCATTCTTCAAGTAGCAACTAATTGAAATTTATGGTTTCCAAGTATATACAAAAGTTAGGTTATGTCACTTGCTAATTGATTATGCTAGCATCTTTTAACGCATTGTTGATGCTTTGAAGTATACGTACATAAAAGTTACATATGCGGAGCTTCGGCCATCACGGTGGGGTTGAATTCTCAACTCAACTTGTTTTCTGGCTTTTTACCGCGTTTTCACAACATATTTTGGTTACATCTACAATGTAGTAGGTGCAATAGTCCTGCCCATTGTGCATATTGCAGCCATACTAGATTTGATTTATTTGTTGCCGTGATTCGTTGTTTTGTGTTGGGATGAGTTGGGATCGGGTTTAACATGGTCTGGTGTTTGAGCCATTTATGTTCACGATATTTTCCTCCTTCCTTTTCTGGCTCCGCCGCTGAACACATCTGTTGTTTTTTGTTTAGATAATGATGGGGTGATTGGAAACCGAAACAAGGCTAAAGCAGAACGACTTTCAGGTTTGAAGAATCAGAAATCGTGCGAGAACAGGCATCATACCAGATGCAAGGTTATTCCCAAACAAAGCGCTAACGGAAATTCCATAACCAAGAAAGTAGAGTCCAAGGAAGCTGCTGAAAGTAAAAGTAAACTCAAAGGTGGAAATTCCATAACCAAGAAAGGAAGCTGCTGAAAGTAAAAGTGAACTCAAATGTAGAAGATGCGCAATCATAGCCGATCCAAGAGAAGGAGGGCACCTCGGAAAAGGAAAACCCTACTCTGAAGTTAAGCTCGAAGTAGTTAGAGATTAGATTGCTTCACATATCCAGAGGTCTATAATCTCAAGTATATACTCAAATCATCATCATCTATCCATGGTTTTGGTGAACTTTTAAGAAATGTAAGCCTTGACTATAAGGGCGTTCCTCTTACGAACAAACAATGAAGAAGATTTGTATACAAAAACTGCTTTGTTTTGACTCCTTGACATGTTTTGCGGTATTAACTATAACAGAGAAATGAAATGTTTTGAGTGCGTTATAGTATCGGGTATTTGGTCCAAATAATGTTGCCCCTTTGTTCAGGTGGAAGATGATCTATGTATCTGGTCCAAATAATGTTTCTGGTCATTAGACCATTTTGTTCTTTGCAATTGTGCGAGTTTTGGGTAGATGTACGCTGCAAATTTTTAGCGTGACGTATGGATATGTTTTTATTCACTATTTTGGCTAAATACTTAATTTGCTTAGTGATGTAAAAAGAGGCACGTCAAGTCTCTTTCTAAATAGGTAAGAGTGTAGTCATGCCATAAACAGAGAATGAGAGATGTATGTCAGTAGAAACTTAAAAGTATCATTCTGGGGAAACAAAACTTGTGTTTTAGACCCAAGAAATACAATTTATTTTGATAAAATAAGAAACATTAGATAATGAATAAATTGAGAAATGTTTCGGAAATCACATGAATAGGGTCCAAAATATGGAGTGTGGTATACCGATACGCAATACAATGGGTCAACACACTTGACTCATTTGTGTTGGGCTTGAGCTGGTCCAAGACCAAATATGGATCTATTGTCATTGGGCCAAGAGGTTTGACAAGACCATATGGTGTGCCTCGGTAAGTGTCGTGCGCACGACAAGCCATGTCTGGCCAAACCTCCTTGCGGTCGACGCTCCTCGTCAGGTTGGAAATCACTAAAGTCGCAGCCTCCAATCATGTTGTCGAGGGATGTATGCTTGACACGGCCACGTGGAGGTGTACCCACACATTGTGGGCAGTTGCCTGGGAAGATGTGCGGGAGAAGCGGCTAGAGTACATGCGGATATGTCTGTCCGATCTACACAAACGTGGGACACATGACAAAAGTACTGCGATTTTGCGGCACACGGCACATCATCTACGATCGGCGTCCTGGGCAGTCTATTAGGAATTCCCTCTATATATACTCTCTCATACCTTAGGTACGCACATACACCTTCTTAGAACTTTTAAGTTGTTCTCTCTCTACGAGAGCTAATTTAAGTATCGAAGTGCCCGCCAAAGGTTGGCACTAACCTAGAGTTTGAAGTGTTTGCAGCACAACGAAGGGTAATAAGAATTCAAGAGTGAATTCCATACGCTACATGGAATATGACACATGCTTGGTTCTGGAGGATCGTAAGAAGAAATGTTATAAGCTTTGAATGGAAAAGCCTGATAAACAACATGTATACCTAACACACACTTCACTAAGAAGTGGCAAGCACACCTATACTACTTGATTTTAATAGGACTCTTTACAAGTTTTCTTTCTATCTACTACTATTTAAAAGAATGAATTAATGGAGGGTTTAGTCTTCGCTCAGGATGAATACTGGCGACATGCTTAACACATGTAAGTCGGACGAGAAGTGACTTTTAAAAGAGAATACATAGAGTTGAACATAGTAAAATAACAAATTGATACATAATTCTCATGTAGAAAGACTAGTTTTTTTTTATGATTTTTTCAATTCAATCAAAACGTGATAGGATACCTCGGACTTTTCTTGCCCTTTCTATACAAATACATAAAACAACCAAACATTTGTGGCTTACAATTTTGCAGATGCAACTGACACGGTATTCTAGAGGAACTTTCCTAACTTTATACGAATTTAGATCAAACTTGATGTCGATAAGCTCGCATCCATAGTACAAGGTTCCAACATCTTCAAACAAAGCCTTAGCAGCTATTTAAAGACACCTGCGCATGTGATTCACATCATCCTGCTTTTCCCCTTGCACTGAAACAAATTTGTGCAAGCATTTCCAATTTTTTCCCTTCTCCCAAATGACTTTGCCCCTTTTCTTGTGCACCTTACCAAGCAAAATGCCAGAGCTTATCTTCAACACATAAAGACTGATCCAAAATCTTTTAAACCCCTCAGTATTGACAAAGCCTCCTATTATACACTCATCCCGAACTCTTCCAGCAGTTCCAGGACCACCCCCTTCCTAATTCTTCGAATCTTCCGCTTACCCACTCTGCCTGCCCCTCTTTGATGCGACTCATATGTCCGCACAATCAATAAGTTGCTGCTATAATTGTGGACCATTTAACCTCTTTTATAAAAACTTCCAATTGGCAATCACAATTTTATTTATGTCTTCCAAGGATACAAATAGGTTTCGTCTTCTACTTGAACTATTGATGAAGACTCACCTCTTTGGGACATAAATTCGACATAAGGTGAATACACAGTACTCCCTTGCAGATGTTGGCGATTTAGACATGATGATAGAACAGGAACTCAAATTCTGATGTTCTGTTCTTGTGAGCCCTAAGGCTTAGGTGGTTTATGGGTGTTTTTGCAGTTTCTAATATGAGTAGTTGGAAAGCAAAAGGAGGGGCAAAAGAGAGGGAAAGAACTTGGATTTGTTTGCATATGTTCTTTATCTTTTCCCTGCAGACATCTCTCCAAGAATCTATTATCCGAAAATGGCCTCATGGCAACCCCAACGAACAAAGAGAGGTAACATGTGACCAATTCAATTGAATGTCATCCACATATAGCAAGTATATCTTGACGGGAACTAGCATTTGGTTGCAAAATTTCAATCTCCATCTCGACTTGCAGCAACTCTAAAACACACCAGATGCTATTAAGCTCCGGATGTGAACCATCTCCTGAAAGAAACACATGCCCACTGTTGTTCAATTCGATCCAACTACACCCAGGTTGCTTCTTCACTCCCATCTCTTTCATTCGAATCCACATCTTCTTAGCATCATTTTTTCTCCCTCTATCGGTATACATTTCGGCCAAAATCATGTATGCACCAGAATTCCAAGGCTCTAACTGCAGAACCCTCTCGCCTGCAACCTCACCCAAATCAATGTTATTGTGAATTCTACACGCTCCCAACAAAGCTCCCCAGACACTTCCGGGAACTTCAATTCCATCATCTCTCATTTGATCCAAAAATTTCATGGCTTCATCTATATGTCCAAATCTACCCAGAAGATCGACAATGCAGGTGTAGTGCTCAGACATAGGCTGAAGAAAATACTTGTACTTCATGACGTAGAAGTAGTACTTACCTTGTTCTACTAGTCCCGCGTGACTGCAGGAAGAAAGAACTCCTATAAAGGTCAATTCATTGGGTTTAATGTCTGTCAATCTCATCTGGTTGAACATGTGTAAAGCTTTTTCTCCATTTCCGTGGTGAGCGAATCCACATATTATCGAATTCCAAGAAATCACATCATGACTCGACATAAAAGAGAATACCATGAAGGCCAAATCCATGTTTCCACATCTAGCATACATAGTAACCGTCGCATTACAAACTGCCTTAAAAGAATCAAAACCCATCTTGATACTTTGAGCACGAGTCTGGTTACCAAGATTCAAGGATGGAAGGATTGAACATATTGTGAGCACGCTAGTAAATGTACACTCGTCCACAGGGAAGTCTAGTTCTCTCATTCTCATGAATAATTTCAAACCATCCTCGCCTCGATCATTTTCTCCTAATCCAAATATTGTGGCATTCCAAAGTGTCGTGTCTCTAATAGGGATCGATTCAAACAGTTCAACAGCAGTTTGATCCTCTCCTGATTGAAAATATCCGATAACCGTATTTGTTATGGACACAACATCGCCAAATGGGGTTTTGACAAGAACTGCATGAGCTTCTTTCACTAGCCCATTCCTTAATAATTCCATCAAGATTAAATTCCACGTTCTTTGGCATTTTTCTGGCATTTCCCAGAAAAGCCTCATTGCATCACTAAGACGCTGAAAATTCACCAACCCGGTCATCATCACATTCCAAGAATTCCAGTCTCGCTCAGGCATTTTGTGAAACAAAACTTCCACAATTTCTAGATACCCATTGTCTACATAACCACTTATCATTGTATTCCAAGCTTGAACATCTCTTATAATTATAGGCATGCCATCAAAAATTTCACGGGCTTCAACAATCCGACCAGCACTCAATAACCCAGACATCATTACAGTCCAAGACACCACATCACGAGTACCCATTTCCTTAAAAATCTCTTCAGCCAAATCCAAGTCTCCCGATTTCAGCAAACCTGCTATCATCAAGTTACAAGAAACCACATCTTTCAAAGGCATCCTATCAAACACCCAAAAAGCTTCATCCACTAAACCATTGCAGACAAACCCAGAAATCATAGAATTCCAAGTCACAACATCTCTGAGTGGCATACAATCAAAAACATCCCTAGCACTATTCACATCCCTGAATTGCATTAACCCCGATATCACCGTGTTATATGAGTACGTATCCCGGTTGGGCATTTGGTTATACAAATGCATAGCTTGATTGAGTTGTCCATTTTGGAAGTACCCGCGTATCATAGCATTCCATGTGACAGTGTTCCTTTGCGGCATTTCGTCGAATAGGTTCTGGGCTTCCTCAACGAGGCCATTTCTCATGCAATTTGAAATCTTGGAGTTCAGAGGCTTCAGGTAGTTAGATGTGTTCGATGTATAGTTTTTTTCTGATAGTGTTTGGAATAGGGCTTTGGTCAGTTTGAGTGACGGAGTCAAACGAAAGATGAACAACATACTACTCCATTGGCTCAACTACCTAGTCGAATATGAAGAAGAGAACATAAGAACAACAGAAAAAAGGAATAAACAAACAACTTCTGTTCTCTCCGTTAACGAACGAAAACTGACGGGGAGGTCAGTATAATTTTAGAAGTATAAAGGACGAATCTATCTGAAGCCTAAACCATAGGGGAGGTAAGTGTAAAATCTAGTCTTAATTTTCTAGACAACCTTAACACTCATAGTTGTAAGAAAAAATCTAGAAACACAAAATCTCTCGTATACAAATTTAGTATAGACGTATTTAAAATTGTCCGAGGTACATGTGTCTCATATTATTTTAAATAATTTTATGTGCATCGAATGATTTTGAACACATTTATATGTGAAAATTGTGTGTGTAAATTTGTTGTATCATCAAAGTGAATTACTTGATCGCTTAAACTGCCAAATAGAATCAATATTAATTTTTCCGGTCGTGTTTTGTAAAAAAACCTAACAATAAATCAATTTTTGGAGGGACAAATAATTTTTATTCCCGAAGATATTCTTATTATGTTGAATAGTTAAAGTACTTATCTTTTTCTCTCGTTCTCTCTTGCTACCACCACCATCATTATACAACAACACACACTTATCACCGCAAGATCAAAATCATCACCAATCCATAAATTAGAGTTCAAAATTTAAAGACCCAAATTCTCTAATAAAGAAACTTAACAAGGTATATAACTTAATCAAAAACTCTCAAATTTTTAAAAAACCATTTCGTTAGAAATGCACATACCCAAGCAAAAACCAAAATTCCTAGTTTGTTTATACATTCTCCAACAAATGTCTTATAAGTGATTGAGAAACAATACAAATTTTTTTCGTTAAAGAATGAGAGAAATACCAACTGATTAGTCTACTCTTATTAAAAATTTCTTAAATTGTCATTCACTAAAGCGTTTAGACCCAGTGTTAATGCTATCCGTCAAATCTTCTATATTGCAAAAAAAAGTGACTCTTGGTTAAAAATATCAAAATGTGTAAAACAAAATTATTTATCAAAGAAATAACATTCCAATTGAAATTTTGCTGATACTAGTTGATAGTTTAGAGGGGTCATAGAGAATTATTTTAAACGTGAGAGGTGCCAAGTAATACTCAATAATCCTTTACTAAATAGAATGACTCTTTATATACGGGGAATAATATTATTTTTTCACACTCTTTGTCAAAGTGATTTATTTTTAAAATAAAGGGTATTAAGTAACACTAACAAATAAGTGGGGGGGGTGTTTAGAAAATTAAGCCCTAAATCTATCCAGAAATTAACCACCCGCGTCGCATCTCTGTACCCGGATCGAACGGTCAGGAAAACGAAACGTGAAATAAATACAGAATAAGCGCATGGTAGCATAAAGCCACGTTTGCGCCACGTCATTTTTCACTCTAAGATGCGCCCAAAGGTTAACGCGTTTTACAGTACTGATCCTCCTCAACTCAGCCGCAAGCTTTAAAAAACCAGTGGCGAAGAGCGTAGGAGAAGCAGTATATATACTGATTTTAGGGTTTTTGTTTCACTTTCACTTTCTCTCTCTTTATCTCTTTATCTACACCTTCATTTATCTCTCTAAATCTCATTCTCAGAATCTCAGATCTTTCTGTATCGCTCACGTTATCTCTCTGTCTGTGAGGAAATGACTCCCCGGTTTTGCATTTGAAGTGGTAATCTTTTTTGATTGTCACATTGTAGATCTCGGGTTTGATTGGAGTTCAAAGGCTTTTGTGGTTCTTTCCTCTCGAGACTTGTTATGGCGACTCCGTTTCACTTGCCCGTAACTGCCGCTCAGGTCATCCCCCCCTCTATGTATACAGTATAAGTATGTGGTTCTTTATCTGCTTTCTCTCTCTAAAAATTGCGTTTTTTTGGTGAATTCAGGTTGGGACGTACTTTGTTGGTCAGTATTACCAGGTGCTTCAGCACCAGCCTGATCTTGTTCACCAGTTTTACAGCGACAACAGCACTATGCTTCGTATTGATGAGCACACAAGAGAGGCCGGTTCAGGAATGCTGGTATTATGTTGTAGGATTATCTCTATTTGTGTGTAATAGATACAATTTTAGTGAGAACATCAATGGCAGATATCTGACGGTCAAATGACGAGCTTTCACTTGCGAACCACAAAATGGGCTATTTTTTGTGTATATATTGTGTCAAATCGTTGTTCGTCATTTGAAATCAGCTCAATTTTTGCTAGCAATACGCATATACGATGAACACTTCATTTCTCAACGATGAAACAAGAAAATGCAAATGCTTAACATTGAAATCAGCTCGATTTGCTTGCACAAATTTGTGAGTATGGAAAGATTATAATAAACAGAGAATTGAAGAAAGGATATTTTGGTTCTGTATAAACAAGAATGTGTACTTAATAAAGATGCCCTTCATTGAATGCCTCAATTCGGTAATGGAATGGAACATCTCCCCATTTTTTGCTTCTTAAACCAAC
This sequence comes from Arbutus unedo, assembly GCA_014822125.1. Classification (NCBI taxonomy): domain Eukaryota; kingdom Viridiplantae; phylum Streptophyta; class Magnoliopsida; order Ericales; family Ericaceae; genus Arbutus; species Arbutus unedo. The sequence goes on from JABCMJ010002925.1 coordinate 13,382, forward strand.
AAGCATAACAGAAAAGACCAATATTTTTAGCCTGATGAAGTCCAGTAATAAACCGGCAACCTCAGCGGTCAAGAAATAATCACATAATACTTTGTTGAATAATCTTGGGTTCCCTAGAGGTATCAACCCATTACCGGAGTCAAAGATTTCTTATGTATATAGAGAATTGCTTTTCCATAAGGAAGGAATTTGTTCCATATTAAGTTCTTGGTCGACAGACATAAGTAAACGAAACAACCTTCTCCTGATATCAAAGCAGAACGTTTTCTCTTCCAGCATAGTAGTAACTGAACAACACCACCATTTACATATGCATCTGAATCGTGCAATATATTTGCTCGGTCATTGTGCCAATATTTGGATTACATGCCTGCCTGCGGAGAATTGGACAAAATAGTTTTGATATCTTCTTCTTCTTCCCTCAGCTGGCATCATTTTTTTACCAATCCATAGAACATCAGCTATAGGCAGCAAAACGTATGAATGCACAATTTTTCTTCAAGAAGGTGTCTACGTAGGTTGCAAATGTTATATTGCAAGTAATCTTTGATGTATAAGCTCGTCCAAGTAAGATTGGATGCATTTATGGTGATGTTCCCAACTTCAACTTTTATGAGTGCCTCCACTTGTGATACTAAGGTACTTCTCCTTGAAAATCTGTATTCCATCAGTTGGCCTGGTGTACGGCTGTAAATTTCTTCTACGTTATATACCCATAACAAGTCCGAACCTGTTTTTAGGATAAATTGCAACATTCAAAAGGAATTCATGTAGATCTAGATAATTTTGTCTTTATTTTTATTCTACTACTACTTGAATATAGAATAAAAAATAGGGAAAATGGGAAATAAGAGGAAAAAGGAATAGATTCCAGACCATGGAAAAAATAAATGCTTGGATGGGAAAGGAAAATATTGGCTTCTTTATATATAAAGTATACAATACAAATATAAAAGGCCTAAACTACCCAAAATCCCCACGTACTCAAGATGTACCGGAGCTGTAACCCAAAGCTCAAGAAAAACTAAAAAATGATTGGATGTGTTTTTAGTATGCTTAGGGCCATACCAGCTAGTCAAACGAAAATATTTTCGAGGTACCTTAGCATTTGGATTGTCATTTTCCAGTTTGTATCTTGGTTTTGAATGGTAAATAGTAATGAACACTTTGGGTTCACTTTCTGCCCCTTATTTCTGGCAGCAAATCCATTCACTTGTCATGTCTTTGCTTTACACTGGAATTGAAATCAAGACAGCTCATTCTCTTGAATCTTGGAATGGTGGGGTTGTGGTGATGGTGTCTGGATCTGTCCTTATGAAGAGTTTCAGTGGCAGGAGGAAATTTGCGCAGACTTTCTTCCTTGCACCTCAAGAGAAAGGGTACTTTGTCCTCAATGATATCTTTCAGTTTGTTGACGATGAACCTTTTCACCACCATCCAGTTGCCTATTTACCCCAGAGCAGTCTTGATTCCAAACTAAATGCTACAGCTACGATTCAAGAGCCAGGTACTATAATTGAACCTGTATTCCTGGAGGATTTGCCACATTTAAGTGCATAATCTTAGAGAGATTTGTGTCACTGGAAAAGCATTCTAGTTATGTATGGTGTGTTTATAATGTACCCATGGTTTTACATTCCCAGTCTATTGCAAGAGCTTGACCAGCCTAACAAATGAGTTTACTGTGATGAATATGTAAATTTTTTAGAAAGTGACTAAATGGAATAGCTACATCCCACTCGCTAAAGTGCGTAGACGTGGCTGCCAAGAACGTGGGAAAATAACTGGTGAATGCTTGAAAGATAGCTCAAACATTTGTGCTATGTTGCTTTATCTAGTTTGTGTACTGGATGACTGGCTTGTAGGATGGATTGTCATTTTTGCTGCTTTGTTGGACTTAATTCTCTTCATATACCTGCTGGAATGTTTTTCTGTCCATCTGAAGTTTTTGGTTAATGAATTTATGGCTTTTGTAGTACCCAACTACATGCTGGGTGGAGAAACCCAGGCCAGGGAGTTTGTGGTTCCTTCTGATGTCAAAGAAAATGGTCAAGTTGATGATTATAGTTTCTCAGAACAACAGCTGCAGCATATCCCTGAGGCTGAAAGCATTCTCGAAGAAAATTTTGCACAGTCTAACGGTTCACTTCAAAGTTCGATGGACCCTGTATCAGACCACTTGTCTGCTCCTGTTGAGGAACCTGTCGGGGAGCCACAAAAGCACACTTATGCTTCCATTGTACGTACCATTTAAATCGTGCTATATTCAGAAGGTTTCGATCACCTACTGCTTCATTGTTGGGCAATTCTAACAGAATCCAGAGAGAGCATGCTATATCCCCCCTTCAACGCATAACCATGACGCAATATAGTAGCTTGATTTATCCCTTTCACTCCTTTTTCCTTCAACGAACAGGTCTGTCTAACGGTGGATCATTTGATGCACAACGAGAGAGTTTTATGTAGATATACATGGAAGACAAAATTTCCTAAACATTGGTAGACAATTTCCTGAACATACTTTGCATGATGGATGTTGTCCACAAATTGGATGCATACAGCTTGCTTTACTCAATTGCTGAGGGAGATGGGTGCTTAGATTTAGAAGAGTCCATGTAACATAGACCCTCTAAACCATAGACTCCCCAATCTCGTCTTACTCTTCCTTGTTTCTGTTCTCATCTTTCCACCCATTTGTTGTGGATCACCATCCCAATTAAGTTTGGCATAATTTCTAATCATAAAGGTCTGTGACTTAGATACCCCTCTTGCAATTTGACCACAGTAGCACCACAACCGCCGTACGAGAACGTAACAACCAGTTCACTGATTGACATTAGCTGAAAATATCTTAAGTGTGAACCTTGATACACGTAGTTTAGAGAGGGCTTTGTTCAGTTATTGGTTATGCGACAGAAACGAGGTATCCATCAACTTAGCGACTGGTGTTTTGATCCCTTTTTGTGAGGACAGAGAAATTATGGGGAAGGGAGTTAACTTACTGTAGTGCCCGTCCAGGTCAGAAGAACTTGTGGTGTATACCATTGCCTATTGGCTCCTTACTGTAGTTATTAGTTCCTTTTTTTTTCCTCTATCCATTAGCTTCGCTGTGTAGTGTATTGGTTAGCTGGACTCCCACATGCATTACATATTCTGACTGATAGAGCTTAGCAACTGAAATCCTGCTTGATTGTTATCGGGCGATACAGGTTACTAAGGGACAACCCGCAATACCGTCACCTACTCAGCCTTCTTTCAACAAGTCAACGCCTCCTGCTTCAGAGTGGAATAGTGCACCAGAACCACCTTCTGAGCAGTCCGTTGCATCGTCAATTGCTGTAGAAAATTCAGGGGGTGAGGCTGCAGAGGATGTTTCAGCTGTTGAGGATGAAGGTTGACATTTTCGTTGACTGTTGCCTAAGTTTTACACCATTTTGCTGTTATAAATCTATCCTAGAAACCTAATGCAAACCATTTTATTGAGGTAGCTCTGTCACGAGTTTTTGTTTTTCCTCAAGAGATGCATGCCCAAATACACAAATATGGCGCTTTCTATATTTGGTTGTGGTAGTCTTGGATCTTGTTCTGTGAATTTACCAACGTGATAGTGTTTTCAGGTGAATTAAAATCAGTTTATGTGAGAAACTTACCACCCACGGTATCTGCTTCTGAAATCGAGGAGGAATTTAAGAAATTTGGTAGACTGAAGCCTGATGCCGTGGCTATTAGAAACCGAAAGGTTCATTCTATTGCCTTCCCTTGTGTATGTATCGGTGCTTCCTTGATTCAGAGGACACTAATATGTTGTTCACTTACATTGGTGTGCAGGATATTGGTGTTTGCTATGCATTTGTTGAATTTCAAGATATGACGGGCGTTCATAATGCAATCCAGGTTTGGATATAGAAATATCCTTGGAGTGCATTGCAGTTGTCCTTGAGTCCATTTCGGTGTCTCTGTGATAGAAAACCTCGTTTGTTTTTCGGCTTTTTATCTAGTTGCTCCCGATCTTCCATAACTAATTTGTTTTTCTTAATTTATGGTCATTGCACAATGGCAACTTCTTTTGTCATTCCCGTTATGAATTGATGCTTAGATTTTCCTTTCTTTCTATTGAGGTTTAGAATTCAACCTTGCAGTTCTGTTTATGAGCTTTAATTTTGTGCTGTGTCAAGCTCAAAGATTTACAACTTTCACATCATCTCCAAAAGCACATAAATATTGCGCTGCTTCCTTCTCCCCTCCAATTTTTTTTATTTGTGTGGGGTATTAAGTTGTCATGTTGTGGACCATACTAAGTAGCACTGATTTACCCCTTGCTTTTTCTTCCTAACTTGGATTCTGATGTACATGTTGCCCCCTTGGTTTGTCTGATTCTTTTTGTAGGCCTCGACGGTTCAGATAGCTGGACAACAAGTATTCATTGAAGGGCGGAGAGCAAACAGATTCAATGCATCTCGAGGAGGCAGTAAGCACTAAAACTAACATTTTAATTAGGAGTGGATTAAGTCTCTGACTCGTTAGAAGAACTGGTACATTGACCCATAATTGCAGAAGTTTTATTTGTTTTCCTACATATCAAGTTGTTACGTGGACTCTTCTATTACTGTCAGTTTACACATGATATGGAGAGCATAGGAGCATGGTATATGTGTAATGCCTACACACCCACAAACGATACTCATACACAAGTATATGTAACAGAATCCAATGCCCTAACATGTAATTAATTTCCCCATAACTCCAGGTTTTGTGCCACCACTGAAACAGTTTTTATTGTTCCACTCAATATCTCCTAGGGTGCATTTACAATGGTGTTGTTCGGGATTGATACATTGTTTTGAAGAATATAAGTGTGTTTGGTGTAAAGGCGATCATTACCAGAGGAAAATTAAACTTTGTTTAAAGTCGATAGAAGTTTTTGAGAAGGTGGCACGGTGATAATAACAACCCTCGACTCTAGAAATTTGACAATTGAAAGATTTTGCAAATATGTAATGATTTGAATTAGTAAATTAAAGGACACAACTGAAGATTTGTTTGGCGAGCATCAAATAATTGGACAGGTTTTTGTTCAGAGTTTAGTTGAATCACAACCTCATGATTTTTGTTTAAATCCTTCACTTCTACTTTTTTTTTTTCCATATCCGTCTTGTGGTTAGACATGTGAGCAGAACTTCGGTAATATCTTCATTACTCGTGTCTAAATCTTTCATTTCCAATTTTGTTGTATCTGCTTTGAGGTTATACGCGTGTGCGTAACTTCTGCAATATCCCAAAAAGTGGTGCTCTCCATTTTGCCTCAAATACATACCCCGTGATATCTTCTCTTCCTGTATCGCACTTCTCTTATGAATGGGGTTCTCTGAACTGTCTTCCTTTACCCCACTTTTCTTACAAATGGGCTTGTTTGAACAGGAGTACGGGGTAGAGGCAGGGGCGGCTACTACCCGACGGAGTTACCAAGGGGACGTTTTGGTGGTCGGAGTTATGGTAGAGGAAATGGCTACGATGGAGACTACTACAACAGGCCCAGGGGAAATGGGTATTACCAACCAACACACCGACAAGAAAGGGGGTTTTCAGGTAACCAAGTATCTGGTGAACAGCATCACTCAGATTAGAGGACTCAACGACTTAAAGTTCTCGTCATGTATTGGGATAGTTTTCTAGTATGGTTCTCAAGACCTCAATATATACGTACGAGGCATTTCAAATAGATGTGCTAGGAAGATGCATGCATAACGATTTTCGGTTGCAATTTTTTCCTGTGGTCTCTGATTTTTTAGAGGTAATGATTTTGCAATTTTGAGTTCTTCTATTCTATAAGAAGTGATTTGAACTTTTTCCTGAGGTGGCTTATTGATTTGCTGTTTTGGATTGCATCGAATCACCTTCTTTAATAAAAGTTGAGTTGTGTATTACTCTGCTTGCGAATCTTGGTTTATCTTCTTCCGCCATTTGTATTAGAACCATGTGAATGTAGACTTGGTTGTTATTGAGTCTCCCTTCGTCGCCTGTGTGAGAGATAAATTTGGCCAAGTATTCCTTAATGAGTGTCTTTAGGAGATTAGTCCTTATATTCTTTACCAGATTTCATATTTGTGTCTGTGGATATGTAGACAGATACGGATACGGATACGAATACGAAAACCCTCCACCCATCTTGGAGATGGATACGGAAAACCTTCACCAATGGGTGGAGTGTCTCCCTAATATTCTCCACCATATTGAGCAACTGTTGCTGAATATTGACTAATACATTTCAATAGTGATGTATTAATGCATGTACATTTGAGAACAAAGCAGTTTATATTGATCAAAAATAAAAATAGATTACAAGATTAAACTGACCAAACTATAAAAACAATTAGAACAGCCACTGAAAAAGAAAATTAAAAGGTCCAAACAACTAAAAAATTTAGAAAGAAAATTGAAACGCAATTAAGCTACAATGTTGAATACCACCATTCTGCTCCTAAATGTGGTTCTGAAAATAATCTAAATATGCACTAAGCTTAATTTATACCCGTCACGAGTTGTTGTCACTGCTTTGCTTCCATCCACCGTTCGTGAGAAATCAGAGTCTATTGTTGCCATCGATTGTCATAGACATTGTGAATCACTGCCCGGGATCCATCACGTATTACGAAGAGGAGAGCAAAGAAGACACGATGTGTGTGTGTGTGTGTGTGTGTGTGTGTGTTGGGGGAAACCCTAAACACATAAAAGTGCATTTTCACTCTCTCTCTCATACACCTCTAATCCAGGTATATATGTAAACATTATATGTATTGATCCATCAGAGTTAAATCATCATAACTTTATGATGGTGTGTAAATCTCAGTGTAAAAAATCCATTTCCAACATTCCCTGCGTATCTGAGGAAGGTAAATTGGAATCACTAACAAAGTTTGCACTTATTTGAAACATTAGTGATCGACAGGTTGAGCATCTAACAAAATTTGTGCTTATTTGAAACATTTGTGATCGAGCTGCTAATGTGTCGATTGCAAAAAAGAGTCAAGCATTCGCAGAAGTCATTGCCCCCACAGAAAGCGGTGTCTGAATGTGATTTTGCCATGTACTAGATTTTTCTTCTTCTTCTTCGTCGTCCTCTGTCTCCCAGAGGAACTTAGCATATGCAGCAAGAACATGACTGAAAGTATAGAAACAAAAAGACCAAGTCAATTTGTCAGAAACGAAAATCACCACGTGATACGAGCAAACGAGAAAAATATTCAGAGAAAAGAGAACTATTTTCATTAAGTTTTCTACTTCCAGAAGTGGATATGGGTTCCAATAACCAAGCATATTCGACAATGCTACTTCTGTATCCAACGTAGACAATTCGATAAGGAGACGGTTAACTAAATTGATCGTAGATCCCTAACCTGTCTTGCGGTGAAGCTTGAACTGCTCTCTTGAAGTAACACAGTGTTTTATCATGGTCATGATGAAGTTCCCACACCAAGCTAGCATATTGTGAAAGTATTTCGCCATCAGCCGGATCTGCCAGTATTGCACGGGAGTAGTATTCCTCGGCTCCACGAAGGTCTCCCTTGGACTATAAACCAAATAAATGAGTCATTGCAGAAGAAGAAAGAAAATACTAAGCTCATTTTTCCAAATTTTTATTCCCATTGGGGTTGGGACAATTACAGTACGAGTTTCTTATACTACTGGATTGAGGTTAAAATAATCAGTTGAAGATTATAACCCGCTCAAATCACATTGAATTATCGGCAAGACAAAGACTAGATTTGACAACCCTATGAAATATAGAGATATGATACTGGAACTCCTCGACTGTGCACACTTACAAAAGTTTCCTTTTGTTTCAATTGATTAGCCGACGAAGAGGCTTTCCCCCCTTCAACTAGAAAGGCGACCAGTGATGGTTGCACGGAAGCATATCTCCTTTTTTGTATATTGGATTCTCCAACAATGGTGCCGAAGACTAAGTTGGAGCTAAGGCAGGTGCCAAAGTTGTTCCCAATTCTAGTGCCATTGTCTTAAAGTAGTGAACTATGAGTGAAGAGTGATCATCCTGAACTTGAGATTGAGGATGATCTGCTCAAGTATTCATAACCAGTCGTTACATCAAAACCATTAAACTAAGTAGTCTGATGAACCAATATGCCTGAATCAGTAATGCTGTGTTTGCATCAACATTTCTAAAGCAATTTACAGTTAAGGGAAACATAAGCAATATCCAAGAGAAGAAGCTGAAATAATTTCCTTGGTTTCCCTTTTCATTTTCTGTCTTGGTATTGTCCGTAAATCCATGATCAAAACACAGCGTAAAAGTAACGCGCACTTTGCAACCCAAGAATTTTTCGAGATACCTATGTAGTTCTATGAAGCTATTGCAATCTTCTATTATCCGTCTCTGTCTGCATATATTCATGCAATGATCAGGTCGAACTGATTAGAGGGTTTCCCGACATACTTAGCAGCAAGGATCTTATTGTTGTTCTGCTTCGAGGTCCTAATGCCACTCTCGTATTTAACCATTGCGCATGTATTAGAATATGGCTTCAAACAACATAAGAAGCTAAATGGAATGAAAGAGCAGGATGGAGAGATCTCATGATACTCACCTGATAAAGGAACTGAGCATAATTTCTGAGAAACAAAGGGTCACATGGGTTTCCCTCGACCATCCTCTTGTAGTAATCTTCAATGTTTCCACCCTCATCAGAATCTGCTGCAATATGATAAGTACTCTCAATGCCTCCAACACCACCTGGGCTAATCGGCTCCTTTTCTTTTACTTCAACCAGACCTCGATCACCTTCGATCTGTCATATCTCAGAGGAACATCGGTCTCATTCACAAAACATCTTCAAAAGTCGTAATGCATAGAAACATACCTGAGTATGATCATTCAGCGCATAATCATCGTCACCCGCTTCTTCTGTTTCCCAGAGAAAACAAGCATATGCTGCCAGAATATGACTGTTTACGACAAATAAATGTTAATTACAAGGGAGTATTTAAAGAGACTGTTCAAGTTGAATCTGCAGTTAACTGGAAAAGGCAGAAGTAGAGGTCATTCTGACCGATTGGTTCATGACATGTCATACATGTTAACCACTAGAGTGACCCGGAAAAACTTATTTTCATCTTGAATTCATTTCCATAACCCGGAATACCATTTCAGCCATCTCGCTATTATCTGCTCTCAAGCACAGTTTTCCAGAACACTATCAAAAAACAGTTTTAGAAAGCATAAACATCGATCATTTTCTTACAGTGTTTATTTGTGAGCAGAAATGGTTTTCAAGAATCTGAATTTTTTCCTTAAAACTGGATTCTTTTTCGGAAAGATCCCCCAAACAAGCTTCAACCAAAAGAAGTTTCTAAGAAGTACTACGGAAAACTGATTCCAAAACAACCACCAAACTGGTTAGATTTTCCCTGTCATGTTCAGACTCTTTTACTAAGTTCTTTTGTAAACATGTAGATCAACTCTAAGCCTTCCAAAATTACATTCCCTGAGGCAGCTTAAGTGCTTAGAAGCACAGTGTCCTCAGGTCCAGGATGACCCCACATGAGATTGTTCTCAGCAGGTCTATAAGTAATTGTTCAATGGGCCCCCCAAAGTGGACGGTGGAAGTCTCTGGATTAGTCTCCATTGGGCCAGATACTGTGTTACTGAAAAAAGGTCTATATATAATAGAGTCTAGTTGAATGAACACATTGAAAGGGTACTTTCAAGTTTCAAACTTCAGAAGAGCACAGCCTAACTTGGAATTCCTTTAAATAAAAGGTTATAATGAATGCCAGAAACTTCTCACCTATCTTCAGGGGAAGCTTGAGTTGCCTGTTGAAAGTAATTCAAGGCTCTATCTTGGTCGCGATGAAGCTCCCATACCAATTTAGCATATGACAAACAAATTTCACCATCTGTAGGGTCAGCTAATGTAGCTCGGTACAAGTACTCCTCAGCTCCATGGAGATCTCCATTAGACTGTCATTAGATATCAAATCACATAATTTTATTAACACAACTACGAGAAACACAAAATGCCGAAAACTTAAGCTATTGAAACCTAATGAACCTTGAGGAACCCAATAAAAACATTAACATCATTCATTCCATGAATCAAGTAGTATTCTTATTTCCTTGAGCTTAATGTGACTAATCACCCTCTTCTCTGTTACAGTACAGATGAGATGATTTCTGATTTAGCGGGACTAATTCGAGCACTTTTATTGTAGTTTAGTCACAACATGCATATGCAACTCATGGATTTATCAGTCCAGGAGGAGTAATAACAAACAAACGGAACGATTATGAGTGAATAAATTGGAGATTGCCTATGACTACAAAAGTTTCACTGCCAGATCATTTGATCAATTAATATCCAGATGTGCATTCAAAAAGCAGGAAAAGTAATGCTGCTAGAGCCCAACTCCCAAGTCCATCACCTACAACCATAGATTTGTATTACCTTGAAAATTGGATCAAAGATTGGTGGATGGATAATCAAAACTCAAGAAAAATGATAACAACCCCTTTGGATGGAAAGAAAGGATGAGAAAAGAAAAGCATTGAGAATCTTTCACTGGTGTAGTGTGGATGAACAAAAAGTAGGTTAGACATGAAGACAAATAGTGATTTTTATTGTTCCACTTTGGAATGGTGGGATTTGGTGAGAAATCCAAATCTTTTATTTTCTCATCTCTCACAATCCAAAGGGGAACCAAAGAACTAATTTAGCTTCACTCCATTATCATCTTACATTTTACTTCACCTTTTCCTCCAGATAATTCTAAAATGCTTGTGAGAAGCTCTACTAGAACTTCATAAACAGGGAAATAAAATTATACAATCATTATGAAAATTCTATAACCATAAAACAGCATAATTTACTCCAAGGAAGGAAGAAAAAAAAAACTCACCACCAGAAGTTGAGCATAATTCCTTAAGAACAAAGGGTTGGAAGGATCTTCACCAACCATCCTCTTGTAATACTCCTCCACATTGCCACCACCACCAAAACACTCCGGAGAAAATCCGCCGCCGCCACCGCCTCCAATACCATCACTATCAACCCCCAGACCTGTGGCAAGATACATACGAGGACTGGCGGGTTCAACTTCCTCTTTAGTACCCAAGTCCTGAGATTGAATCAAAACCTCTTCTTCTTCATCATTTTCCTCAATCAAGCCCATACCTTTATTCCCAAAACTGAATTCCCCACTACCCATCTCTTCATTTCTCTCTCCAATTGTAACAGGCCTCCCTAACTTCTCTCTCTCTAGCCTTTCTTTCTCATTTTCTCCATCAAACCCGTCTTCCGAAGTGTATATACAAAAGGATGGAGCTGAATGCAACATTACTTTCGAATTTGAGTTCCAGAATTTGTCCGATTCAAAACTTGTGGCCAACCCTACTAAATTGCCGTCAGATCTAGCTCTCCGAAAGGGCTTGTAGGTAAAACCGTTTGTTTTCCAACTGAACTCGGAGGACCCAGACGCAGACGGAGAGATTGGTGATGAGTTGCAGGAGAATGAGCTCGAACTACGGCGGTGACAACCACCGTGCACGGCGGAGGTGTGGTGTTTGAAGCAATTGTTACTGGTTTTGGTGGTGTGGAAGTTTCTGTTCGGACTTTCTGAGAGAAGGGATCGAAGTGCTGGGGTTGATGTGCTTCTGAGTAGCATTTGAGATCTTTTCTTTGCTTCAGATTTTGTGAACGATGTGACCTTTGATTCTTTGATTAAGAAAGATCCAAAAATATATTTAGAATTATGGGATGAGAAGAGAAATATATAGTAGTAATTAGGGGTGTAACGGACTAACGGTTCAGTTTCGAGAAAAAACTAAAA
>JABCMJ010002933.1:0-24279 GCA_014822125.1 Arbutus unedo
CATCAATAAACCCATAAAACTTCACTGAATTCCTAAACGAAAAAGCTCCCAAAACACGCTTGTCATAGATCTACAAATTCAACATTGGAGAACCCTAATTTTTTTTGTAGAAAGTGAAAGAAAACCGAGGCAAATTGAATGAGAAGGGAGAAGGAAGAAAGAAGAAGATCAGTGATGAAGCATTTTGGGCGCGAAAGAGAAGAATCTGAGTGAAATACCGTACATAGCGAGGGAGAAGGCTGGCTACAAGTAGCTAGCCAAAATCAAGATAGTCAGAATACCTAGCCCTTTAAAGAGCCTCTTGGAGTGTCCAAATTCATGTTTAGATAACCAAAATAACCAACAGGCCTCATTTAGAGAGTTTGTTAGAGTTGCTCTGTTTGGATGAGTGGATTTGAAAAGGAATTTGGGGGTGAAATTTATGAAAAATAAAGAGAGGCATATTGATGTTTTCGTAAATTTGTTGTCCGACTATTAATGGTCAAAATTTTAGAAAAAATATAATAAAAAAAATAAAAAATATATATAGTAAAATAAGAAATTTATTACGAAATATTAATAGTTTTTAAAGAGTTTGATTATCTTTTAGGAAAAATATGAGCAGGTTAATGATATTATTAATTTAGAATGATAATTTTGTAATTAGTAATGGTGTGTTTTTATCATATTCCAAAGAAATAAAACAAATAAATAATTTTTTTTACATAATAAATGTAAATATTCATATTTGGTGTGCCAGTTTATTTTTGTTTTATGATTAAAGTACAAAGTGGTCAAAATTTGCACAGAATTTGTACTACTATGTCTCCCATATAGCAAATTTCTAACATAGCTCTCAATACTTATAAATCTATTTTTTGAATGAATCTCAACATCAATGTTCTCAATCTCCTCAAGAGTATCATTGTAAAAAAGAATTTTCACAATAATTATTTGTCAATATTTGCAGGGTTTTTTCATATTTCATCTCATACGTCTTCTTGCGGGTCCTCAAACAGATTTAAGGATCTATTCTATATTTAGGCAAATATTGTATAATTATTCAATTTTTTCTATCTTTCTGTGTAAATAAACTCAATATATCCAGCTCAACTAGCTACGCCAAATAAACATAAAATGGGGAATTCTCACTTTCAAAATTTAGAAAACTTAAAAAAGATCTACTCCTCACTCTGGCATTACACCTTTACCACAACAATGCTATCCATAGGTCAAATTATTTCATGGGACATAAATTATTTTATTCCTAAATGTTCGATTAGTAACATTCCTTTGAGATGTTATTCACTATTTTGATTGTTGTGTTTAATCTTTCCCAATTCAAAATCACAAGATGCAAATAGCTAGTGTAGTAGTTTTACGAAAGCTGTAGAACACTTGCTTTCAACTACATCAATACTTCAGTTTTTGAAATACAGAATTCATTTGGCACATTTTGCATAACTTAACAAAAACAAACCGAATGCTCCCATCCTCCCACCCTATATGCCTACAGGCTACAAGCTTGTGCTCACCTGGAAGCTCAACAAACGTCATCAGGACTGGGACAATCTCAAGGAATTTGCCCAGTATCGCATCAGCTTTCAAGAATAGGGTCGAGGCAGCAAACTGCAAGGTCAGTTCTCAAGTCTCCAGCTCGTTCTGTGATTGAAGTAGCCTTTCGGCGACCTACCAAACGAAAGTCTTCAAAGAACTCTGCAAAAGCAAGCTTCTCTCTCAAAAAGCTTAGAACTGTCCAATAGAAAAATCTCCATCTCATACCTAGTTTTCAAGTATTTTGATGTCTCGGTCCTGACCTCTGCTTCTAATCCGGTCTGTATTTACAAAGATGTGATAGATCCAAAAGTTTTTGTCTGGGTTCAAAACTTAGACCCCTGATGTAGGCAGAAGCCTTCTCTTTGGCAATTGCATCTGCAAGATTAGTGAACAAAATGTTGCTTTGGTATGGATAGCATATACTAGATCCTACGAAAAACGGATACTTCAAAAGTAGTCGCTTATGGCTATCAAATACATATCGTTATGCCCGATATGCCTTGATATATATCGGATACGACAAGCATCCTGTATTAAACATAATTATTTTTAATTCCGCATATCTTTGGGATATGGCAGGGTTAAAATAATTTTTTTAATGAAGTAATAGTTATAATAGAGTATATGTGTATATGTGTATATGTATAACTACAAATTGAGATCGAGATAGGAAAAAATAACTTTGAATCTTCAATTGTTCCAAGTTCTCTCTCTCTCTACTACAATTATATAGTTATAAATCAACTACTATTGTAAACTGACTTACATTCGAATCGCAAAACGTTTGGCACTATTATCATTATATTTGCAAATCGAATCACATTTTTTGTGTTGTAATGTACATATAGTATGCTCTACATTGTCCAGTCTTTATTTTACCCTTGTTTTGTCTCTTCTTTATGCCTAGTAAAAGACTAGTATTACAAAATTATTTTAATTTTACAAACGTACAGTCAACGTATCCATATCCTATTATTCTGGGTCTTGACGTATCAGTCGCATTTGTATTGTGTTGTGTTCGTATTATGTATCCGTAAATGTGCTTCATAGACTAGAGCTCAAGAAAATGTTAATTCTTGCCTTTGATCTAGTAGTCCTCCAACCTTCTGGGTTCTGCTTTGAAGGGGTGTATGAGAATTTCTCAATTGAAATAGGATCCTTATAATCAAAGACTGAGCCACCAGCTGGAGATAAATCCTACAATCGAGTTCACAAGTGTTAGTTTGTTTTCAAAAAACAAAACATGCAAATTCAAGACCCAATCCCCGAATCAAATGAAATGCTTCTGACTTGCAAAAATCAAACATTTCAGATTATTTCCTACATGCGAAGTGAAGAATAGTTTGAACTTTTAACTCGTTGCAATCATCTTGAACTGAACAGCACTTTTTTCAAGTTAGACTGCTACAAATTGCCTGGGATATGCTTTTGGCTTCATTTCTCCGCAGATGGAAAAAAATCCACCAATACCCAGAGGCCAGAATCCCAGAAATAGTTACAGACATACCTTTTCTTTTGGTGCTTCAAGATTCTTAATATCCAATCGATCATGATAAAACAATATCTGCACGGGAAGCAATAGCCAGGAAAGATTCATTAAGAAAAACGTTATAGGCAGTCAATGTGGAGTTCACATTACGAGTGTACAAAAAAATCGAAAAAACCGCTAAATCGGACCGACCGGACCAAACCGTTCCTTTTGGATTGGTTCTATGGTTTAGTTGATTGGCTATGGTTCAAAAAAATGAGAACCGATTATTATGATTCGGTCCATGGTTTCATAATTACAAATCATGGTTCGAACCGAACCGGACCGAACCGATTATATATATATAACAACCAAACCGAATCGGTCCAATGGATTGATTCTGGTTTGGTTCCATATTTGTCAGACCGTTGAGCTTAGTACCAAAGCAAAATGCCTTTTCTTTCAAGAATGCCGTTAATAAAAAAAGTTAAGGCCTTGGAGTCTCGCTTCGAAGCTAAAGCAAGACCAACCACAAAGGTATGGCATGCTTAACTTGAAGCATCAAATAATTGTAAGAACCAAGCATAATTACATATTTACTGCAGTGGTGAGTTCCCTAAAACTAATCTGCAAGGATAATCCGTACCTTATTAAGTAATTGCACATTTGATGCATCAGTTGCCATGACTTGTACACCAAGACAATTTTCTGTGTCACTGCAGAAGGGGCAGAAAACAGCATCGAATACACAACCATCTTCCCTACTCCAAACTCCCTGTTCCGGAGAACCTTCATGATTTCTATCACAAAGCCGCTGATCAACTGATGATAGGTCCGCTATCACAACAGGAATACCAGTTGACTTATTGTCAGCAGAATCTTCAACCCTTCCTTTCAAAAGAGTGGCCAAGTAAGCTTTTAAGGAGGAAGTTAAGGAGCATCTAACAAACAAATGGTTCTCAGGAAGACCCAGTGGATTCCTGCAGAGTGAGCAAAATATTCGCAGTCCCTTTCCCATAACATGACTTGCAGACTTGCATGATTCCAAAGAATCATATCCTGTGACACATTGAGGATCATTGAGCGTGCAATCAGAAGCATCAAACTGTTCCCCTCGCACAAATGTTGACCCTACTCTTCCCAGTCCGCTTCCCATAACATGTCTTGAAGACTTGTATGATTCCAAAGAATTATTTTTGGTTACAGATTGAGGATCATTGAACGTGCAATCAGAAGCATCATATTGTTCCGCTTGCACGAGATTATCAAATGTTGACCCTACTCTTCGCAGTCCGTTTCCCATAACACGACTTGAAGACTTGCATGATCCCAAAGAATTATTCCCTGTGACAGATTGAGGATCATTGGAAGTGCAATCAGAAGCATCAAACTGTTCTGCTCGCACAAGATTATCAAATGTTGACCGTACAGACTTTCTCCTCTTCTGGATATGAGAATTGACGCTCAAATTCAAGGCACATCCAGTTTCAGCTAATAGGCTGTTGGCATCTCTAGTGAAGTTTTTTTCAGGGGTGACCACCAATGAACTACTGGACACTAAATGGCCACCATTTGAATTTGATAAGGATGTGGAATGTAATAACTGGGGTGGGAACTCAGAAGGGGCCTGAATTATTGTCGAACAAGAATTTTCATCCTTAGAGAATGACTGTGGACTAGTTAGACCGAGAGTGCCATCCATTAAAGGGTTTTCCTTGACAATGGTTACTTCAGGGTCATCATCCATAAATGACATTGATAAGGACCCAGAGCACCTGCATGGAGATGGATGCACCTTTTAACAAAGTACTCTGACTTGGTATTTTATTCATAAGATAACGAGAGCAGAAAACATCGAAGGGATAGTTTAACCAAGTAGTGAATAAATCAGAGAACCTTAGCAGAAAATGAATACAAAACTGACAAGAAATCATCTACAGAAAACAAAAGTGGATTAAGAACAAAACTAGAGAGAGAGAGAGTAGTGGGTCCTGAGCTCAGCCCTGGCTAAAGCTTGGAAATCTTAATGCCATAATGCTTTTCAAATCCTCCTAGCCATTATTCTACTGTAATAATAATTCTTTGTTATTGCGAATGGGATGGGGCAACTGTTAGGATTGCCCGTTAACTTCTCCTTAACTCACTCGCAGTTCTTGAAGAAAGGATGCTTCCCCTAAACCATCTCCTGTTAGCAACTACTAGTCCTCTACGAGCAGTTTTGGGTAAAAAGGGCTGTTCATTCGAATCCTCCTCAATGCATAACTGAGTGACCCACCTGTCACCTTGATGTGAACTTAATAACCCATTTAACCACCAAGTGCAGGGGATGGTGTGGTTGCTCTACAGCCACAACACCAGAAGATTGAACCGTGAATGAAGAAAGGCATGAGAGCAAGCTGCCCACCATCCATGAAAAGAAAGACTACATAAGGCCTACTCAGGCCGCTCTGATTCAAATACACTTTTTCACTTTATCCTACCCCACTTGCTGCCCGTCGCGCTTTTGGGATGTGTAAACCAAAGGGAATAATGATAGTAGGTTGTACCCAATCTAAAACCAAGTGGATATATTTTTTGTCCCACACTCCCTCACTACAACCAATATCCTGATATATCATATTTGTATACTTATTTTCAGTCTCCTGAGAATCCTTGGGTAATTTGTACAAAACTTTTTCTATATTAGATTAGAAGACAAGAAGAAAAGACGGAAGAAAAAAATAAGAAAATTGACTATTATAGATATCGTGTCTTTCATGTCAAAACATAGACAAATAAGTGCCCCATTCCTAATCAGCTATATGTACTACGACGGTATCCTTACTGATTCACCTTCCTTTTGGGGTTTTACGGTAAAGAGAACATTTTTAAGGCTGCTATTGCCAGAGGCATTCTACCTTTGCCAAAGCACTGTAAACTATGTGATGATGTTTTCTAATAAATTGTATTCTGTCATGCAAAAGACATTGTTGCCTTGTCAATACTAGTGCATCATTTCTTATTGCAGATTCTGGGTCTGAAACGGAAAGACTCAGAAAAGTGGTCTGAGAAACGTCCTAAAGGGACGAGCAAAAGAGTGAACACATGAACAGAAGAGATTCCAATTGTGCTGAACACGTGAAAAAATAAAGTCGGTTAGAGTTTGTCCCACATTGATTAATTATTACCTACAAAAACTAGTATATGAGTCTAAGCGACCTCTCCACTTATTGCCAATTGGTTTTGAGTTGTATACATTAAGATGATATTAGAGCTAAGATTTCAGAAGCTTTTTTGTGCAAGATTTTCTTGGATGATTGCCCCATTATTTGTGCTTCAAGTGCACATTGTTTCGTTACAAAGCATGTGTTATGAATATGTTGTTTTACCTCTCCACGTGGGGTTAGGAGTCACGTGTGAGGGGGAGTCTTAGAATTTGTTCCATATTAATTAATTATTACACCAAAAACTCATATATCACTGCCAATTAGTTTTGAATTGGATGATTTGACAAAGAATATTAACAAGATCAACACTCACCTAAAATCATTCCGAGAACTGCATTCGAGGTCAACATATTCTCTGCAACTGTTAGTAGGTTTTACATCTGTTAGCGGCAATTCTTGAACTTCACCATAATCTTCTGATTTGATAGAAGAGGCATCATACTTTGTATCCAAAGCTGGAGATTGGAAGAACTTAGAAATTTTGTCCATATCTGTCATGTCATTTGAATTTAATTTTGATCCACACTTACTAGGTATGGTCCCTTTCGGATTTCTCTTTCTTGTGGACCCTTTGCTCTGGCTCATAGCAGAAATATTCTCCACATTAATGTCAAGGTTTGGTACAACACTACCAGCCACTTTGCCAACCCGATCCTGCATTGGTTAAGATAGAGCAAACACTCAGTTGATGTTGGCATCCGCTAACTTAAGAAAGATCAGATAGACACAATTGTGCAGTATAAAATGGGAAGTTATTTTCCAACAAAGGTAGATCAATGAAGTACCTTGACATCTCTGAAAAAGGATTGTAATTCTTCAAGTGACTTGTCAAAGCTGTGATACTGCCTAATGGATTTCCTTAGCCACTTTGAAATGTATGCTATATTCCTTTCTTCACGAAAACGTTCATCTGCTTGCCAAAAGAAACATAAAAACTAACAAGAATTAAGAGGAGTCAAGATTTTCATTTTCCAAGAACCACGAAAAATAGTCCAATCGTCAGAGATAATATATCCACCAGTAACTTTAGACAATCTACCTTGTAACCTACTTATTTTTCCTTCAATGCAAAAAATGTAGCAGAAGACCCAATCGGCCAATCTGTATGAGCAAAAGTTAGAAAAACTTAACGAGCATAAAGCTTTTCCCATTACAATTTACAAGCAAAAAAACATCTTGCCTACCCTTTTTCTTGTTTTACACCATATTGATTTCGATGTCAACTTCAGTGAGTAACTATGGTCCAATCAAAGTATTATGGTGTGTTGGTCCAATAAAATGCTATTCTATCAATGAAATATCATTTATTTTCACCACAAACTTGAAAGCCCCCAAAGCTCAATTGACTCCGGATATAACAGGAATATTTTACGATAACTTTCTGTTCACTCAAGCTTGATAGGGGAAAGTCGACTGACAGATAATGGTCTTGCGGACATCATCTACAATCACTGTTAGAATATTAGTATCCCACATTAGTTAATCATGTAATGTAATATATAGTTTTATAATATAAATAATATTAATCAGTGTTAGGGTTAATTAACAAAATCCTGTACACTTTTTCCCTCTCAAACTACATGGTATCAAAGTGTATCCAAACTCTAAAACCGAACTGACCCACTACCACCACTGCCAACTACGCCGCCGCTGATCTAGCCGGTGGCGTCGTGCTCTATGGGGCTGTTGCTTTTCGCTCCAGATCTATCACTTGTTTACTAGTTATTTCCAGCCATCGTTGCAGTCCATGGATCCATGTTTTCTATCACTACGAAGCTTAACAACACCTGCTTCGACCACAGGTTGCGTTTCTCCACCGTAGTTGTTTCATAAAGGTACTGTTGTTCAACTTTGTCCGTTCGTTGGCTCTTTGTTCGTTGGTTATTTCCAGCCCTCGTTGTTGGTCTGCTGATTATCTCACTGCTATTACATCTGAAAATTGATCCATGCATTTTCAGACTATTTTTGCTATATTTGACCGAGTTTGGTGGTTTCAATTTGTTTGCTTGTACCCTTGTTTGGTATATGATTATTGTTGCGCCTATCGTGTTGGCTGATGTGTGTTTCCTGTTGATGGTATTTGCTCTTTGAGTTGTTACAGAGCAAGGTCCGCTCTTGTTGTGATTGCTTTCTTCCTTTCAACGATAGTTGTGTATTTGATCAGTTGGCAGATTCGGGTATTGGTCCTGCCGATTCGGATACTGGTCCTAGTCAGTCTGTGACCATTGTTCCGACTCGTTCTTCTCAGTATCGGGAAATGCTATCTATTACTTCCACACCATTGACTGGGAGAAATTATGCTGTGTGGGCTAAAGCAGTTGAGGTTTATTATTTGGGAGAGTCCCAATATGGCTATTTGACCGATGATCCTCCAGACACTCAAAAGCTTCTAGATATTCTGTATGGATAACTAAGGATGTCCGCATTCGTTCTAAGTTGTGGAATAGTATGGAGGACCATATTGCTAGCTCTCTTATTTTCTTGCCACGACTAAACAAGTATGGACCTAAACTCAAGAGATGTATTCTGGAGTTAACAACTTTCGTCGCACGTATGATCTTCATCGGTCCTTTTTTCTCTCTCTGGGAAATTCATCTTTGAAGGCTTATTATGCCAAGTTTCGGAACATCTGTGACGAGCTCAGTATTTGTGAGCCACTTTCTATTGATCTTCAGGTTTTGCGCTGTCAGCGTACGCGCATGCAGGTTGCCCGATTTTTATCGGGTGTCTCATCTACTTATGACCCAGTTAGTAACCAGCTCTTGGGTTTTGTGATTTACCTTCCCTCAGTGAGGTTTTTAGTCGCCTCCGTCAGTCCACTGTATCCAGCCCTACATCATCTGTGCCTCCTTCTGACCGTTCCTCATTAGCTTCCAGTGTGTTTGGCAATCCTTCCTTCAACCGTGGCCGTGGTCATGGCCACGATTCTAGCTCTCGAGGTCTGGTCACACCTCTAACTTTGGTGGTCGTACGATTCACAGTCATGGTCCTCAATTATGCACTTATTGTGGGGTACTAATCATACCGCGGAGCACTGTTATGATCTTCATGGGTTCCCCCAAGCTCATCAGGTTGCTACTTCTCCCAATATTGAGCAGCTTCCTCCCATTGCTCCTGATCGTGTGGTGACTATCTATGCGGAAGAATACTAGCGCCTTGTGTCCATTCAGTCTCTATCGGATGGCTCTATTTTGTCCTCCACTGCTACGCTTGCTCAGACTGGTCCATCCGTTATTTGTGTTGCTTCCTCTCTCACCTCTACTCCATGGGTTATCGATTCTAGTGTCTCAGATCACATGACCGGTATATCTATTATTCTTTCTAGCCACCACTCAGTTGGTAAACACTCTTATGTTACCTTAGCCAATGGTTCTACTACTGAGATTACCGATTCCGGTTCAGTTCCTGTTACTTCTACTATTACTTTGGATTATGTCTTACATGTCCTTCGTTTTTCCTTTAATCTTATGTCTGTTAGTAAACTTACAAAGTCCCTGAATTGTTCAGTAACTTTCTTTCCTCATGGTTGTGTGTTTCAAGATCTCACGACAGGGAGAAAAATTGGTGGCAGTGCTGAACATGGTGGCCTTTACTATCTCAATGACGTTGCTCATTCTCAGTCCGTTGCTCTTCAATCCACCACATCCCCATATCAACAACATTGTCGCCTTGGTTACCCATCTCTTCAGAGTTTGAAACAGCTAATGCCTTCGTGTCGTCGTCTATCAGTTTTACCATGTGAAGTCTGTGAATTTAGTAAACATCGTAGAGTGTTCTTTTATCCTCGCATTAAGAGTCGTGTCAACCATCCTTTTCAATTAGTACATTCAGACATTTGGGGTCCCATGCGGGTTCCTAGCATATTTAGATTTCAATATTATGTTATCTTTTGTGGATGATTTTTCTCACATTACTTATCTTTATCTTATGAAAGAACGATCTGCGTTGCAATCTATTTTTAAATCCTTATATATGGAAATCAAGAATCAATTTCATACCTGCATTCGTATCTTTCGATCTGATAATGCACGAGAATATTTTCATACTATCCTCTCTCAATTCTTTGATGATCATAGCATTCTCCACTAGTCTTTTTATGCTCAGACCCCACAGCAAAATGAGATTGCTGAACGAAAGATTCGACATTTATCCGAAGTTATGCGAGCCCTGTTGTTCCAAATGCAAGCTCCCAAGTCTTATTGGAGTGATGTTTTGCTTACTTCTTGTCACTTAATCAATCGGATGCCTTCTACAGTCCTTGGTGGTCAAATACCCCTACACGGTCTTGCTTCCTGGATATCCACTCCACCACTTAACCCCTCACATATTTGGGTGCACATGTTATATTCATGCTCTTAACTCTGACCGAGATAAACTTGATCCTCGGCCCATTCGGTGTGTCTTTCTTAGGTACTCCCGCACTCAAAAAGGTTATAAATGTTACTCACCCTCCTTACAGCACCATTTTGTGTGTGCTGATGTTACCTTCAATTAGTCATTACCCTTCATCTGAGTCCGTGTTCCCTATGGCTGTTCCATCTGGCCCTCCTGCTCCTAAACCTTTGCAAGTATATGGCCGTCATCCTACGGTTCCACCACCGCCATTGCCGCCGCCGCCGCTTTCACCTCAACCCACCGCTCTGGCTTCATCTCCGCTGCGAGATCCGGACAATCAGCCTATAACTCTTCGCAAAGGTATTCGGTCTTGCACCTCTCATCCTATTACCCAATTTGTTTCCTCTGATAACTTGTCTCCGTCTCTTCGTATTTTTACCTCTTTTGTTTCCTCCATATTTATTCCTAACACTGTTCAGGAGGCCTTATTTATATCTAAATGGCGACAAGCTATGGAGGATGAAATGTCTGTCCTTCATCATAATGGCACTTGGGAATTGGCTCATCTTCCTGCCAGGAAAACCTCTGTTGGCTGCCGTTAGGTCTTCACTGTCAAGTATCTTCCTAATGGTACAATTGAGCGCTACAAAGCGCGCTTTCTCGCCAAAGTCTACCCCCAGACCTATGGTGTGGATTATTCGGAGACCTTTTCGACTGTCGCCAAAGTTGGCTCTATTCGGGTACTTATTTCTCTTGCTGCATCTCTTGATTGGCCATTGTTTCAATTGGATGTCAAAAACGCTTTTTTCCATGGGGATCTATAGGAGGAAGTCTATATGAAACAACCACCTGGGTTTGTTGCTCAGGGGGCGCGTCACCAGGTTTGTTGTCTTCGTAAAGCCCTATACAGGCTTAAACAATCTCCTATAACCTAGTTTGGGAAGTTTAGTGATGCCATATTACGGTTTGGCATGCATCGGAATCAGTCTGATCATTTTGTGTTCTCTCTCAATTCTGATCGGGGAAAAGTATTATTGATTGTCTACGTGGACGATATTATTATCACCGGTGATGACCAACGAGGTATTGATGAACTCAAATCCTTCTTACATCAGCAATTCCACACCAAGCATTTGGGAAAATTACAATACTTCTTAGGGATCGAAGTGGTGCGATCCAAGGACGGTATTAGCTTATCTCAACGAAAGTATGTACTAGACATTCTTGAGAATACCGGTTTGTTGGGAACTAAACCTGTTGCAACGCCTATAGATCACAACGTCAAATTATGTGTTGACCAGGGGGAGTTACTCCTTAATCCTAATCAGTATCACCGGTTAGTTGGTAAGTTAAATTACCTTACTATTACATGTCCGAATATCTCATTTGCAGTCAGTGTGGTGAGCCAGTTCACGTTTGCTCCCCATCATCCACATTGGGAGGCAGTTTAAGGCACATCCGGGACATGGCTTTTTTTATCGAGCTAATGAACACTTGTGTGTTGAGGCATTTACTAATTCTGGCTGGGCTAGAGGACCATTTGATAGAAGGTTCACTCCTAGATATTGTGTATTTCTAGGTGAAAATCTTGTCAATTGGAAATGTAAGAAGCAGACAGTGGTTGTCCGATCTAGTGCAAAAACAGAGTACAGAGCAATGGCACACAAGGATTTAGTGTGCAGTTGTCTATGCCGCTATACTGTGATAACCAAGCTGCGATTCACATTGCATCAAACCCAGTATTTCATGGGAGGACCAAGCATATTGAAGTTGATTGTCATCTAGTGCGTGAAAAATTAACAAATTGTGTAATAACTACTCTATTTGTATCCACTGGTACTCAATTAGCTGATATGTTTACTAAATCATTGTTCAAACCACGGTTATATTTGCTATGTAACAAGCTGGGTCTCTGTGATATTTATTCTCCAGCTTGAGGAGTGTTGGAGTATTAGTATCCCACATTGGTTAATCATGCAATGTAATATGTAGTTTCATAATATAAATAATATTAATTAGTTTAGGGTTAATTAACAAAACCCTATACACTTTTTTCCTCAAACGACACAATAGCGCTGGCTCAATGCCTTGAAATTCAAAAAAGATATAGGAGCAACCTAAACCACAAATATAATACCAAACAAAAGGCTAAACAACAGCATTTTTCATACCAAATATAAAGTGGCAGACAATCTCCACTTCTTACAAAAATCTAACAGAAGTATTAAGATCCATGAATAGAAAGTAAATACCTAGCAAGATGATAGCTCCATAGTCAAACCTATGTCGGATACAACGGCCTACAGAAAGAAGGCAGCAAACAACCTTGTTAAATGGATCACCACTGTTAAAAAGATCCAGTAATGCTATACCTCATCAGCATTTCTTGCACAGCAAAGTAAAAAGAAATTTCCAACATAACAAAAATCAACAAGGACATTAGTGCATCTGTTCAAGTAGTCTCATGCCTCTCCACTTTGCAAAAACTAGTTGCAGGTTGCCCATACAAGGGAAACAACTAAAGAGTCATGTTAGGGTCTTCGGTAACAGATAAAAAGAAAGAAAGAATTTGACGTCAAGTCGGGGAAGGGGGCTGCTATTTTGGCAAGCCAGTTAGTCAAAAGTTGAAACCATCCAAAAGAGGTTGACTTAAAGTTGAAAAACACGGACCGAGCTGTATGTTCCAAGAATCAACTCCAACATGTAATGAAACAGCAATAACAGGATCAGTTGTAGACATAGTTAAACTTATAACCACTAGATTTCCACACATAACACACAATATGTTACAACCAAGGAAAAAAAGAGAAAAGGGGACAGCTTGAATCCACAGTAAAGGAAAGATGGCTGCAGCTATGCTGTTACACAGAAAAAAAAAAATTACTTGCGACGTGTTAACTCTGCTGCCTCTTTGCATGGTCAATCAACATAAGCCAACCCCAATAATAATAGTAGTAACTTCTTGGGAGGCCAATAATTTAATTAGCTCAGTCAGGGTGTGGATACTTGATAAATTACTCCAGAATCATGAAACGCATACAAATCAAATACTGAACTTGGAGTACAAATCACAGGGGGTACCTGCGGCTTGATTGAGAGCTCGAAAGGTTTGTTGACAATACCACTCGCTTCCACTTAGAAGGTTTCTAGATGACTTATAAGTGTCGTTATATTTCTTCTTCTGAGCAATTTGAGGATCATTTCTGATCATAGAAGTGAATCACGTCAGCATGTATGAAAATGTGTTGTTGGATACTTTGTTCAATCTAATTAAGAAGGAAAAGGGAAAATAAAAGAAAATATGTGAGAAAACCTACACGTTTGGAAAGGGAATGCCCACAATTATCTGAGAAAGTTCAGGAATAACACAATTTGGAATCATATTAGAAAATGCCTAAAATAAGTTTTGCAGAGTTGAATCATAGTTTCGGGAATTTAAAAGGAAGCGGTTATCAACTAAATACATCAAACAAGTGGATATAGTTGATCTAAACTTTATAGCTACGAATCCACCAAAACAAACCCCATGGGGTTGGTGTTCTGGTCAAGGCCCAAATGAGGTCAGTATATACAGGGCTTCCCCGACTTTAATTGGACCCCCGTCAGTGGAAAGTAGGATTGGTCCCCAAAGATTAGTCGAGGTGTGTGTAAGTTACTTGGTCTGAATAATTTGAGTTATCAAAAGAAAACCATGAATCCACTGAACTCAATGTAATCCCTAAATGTAGCAGATATGTATGATGAATTGAAGTGTTCAAGTGGCAAATAAAGACAAGTGAGGAAGAAAAGGATACAACCGCTCTGGCATTTTCATCGGAGAAATCAATTCCTTCAGAAACCTAAAGGAGATTGTAAATATCAGAACAAACAAAGTCCTTGTCTGAAATCACTTCAAGACATTTCTGTAGAAACAGCCATTTCTAATCAACCAAAGACATTTCTATAGCTTTCTGTTTACAATGGCAAGTGCTTGAACTAAGTATAAGGAGAGACAAAACTAGCGACAGGCTCACTTTAGTATGTATACCTTTCCTCGACAAACTGCTAGAAAAGCAGCTCCTTCCTTAGAAATGTCTGCACAATCAATTCTATCGCAGTTACTAAGCCCAAGTTTTTTACCCCTTCTCTTTCTTCCAAGAGCAGGCTTTTTGCCTTGACGAATTGAATTGTAGTAACCCTTCAAAACAGGCTCAAAATCATCTTGGCTTCCTCCTCTCGGCTCTAAATAAACAATAAAAGATGTCAGCATTCTCAACCCAGAAAGAATGTCGCCATGGAAGATGCCAAAGTGTGGTGGGTCAAGAAATGGGTGACAAGCAAACCCCAAATCAGCATGCAGAGAAACAGGTTCACAGAACGCACAAAAAAACAGAAGATGTCAAAAATTCATCTTTATTTTGCATACATTCGTTGTATGATCTGAACTACATAAAGCGTTGATGGACATAAGGGGGATCTCAATGTCTTACCAATAAAAAGGGATTTTCGAGCATTTAATCGAGACCATTGACCTGTCTCACGCCAACGATTGCATAGTTTCTCCATCAACTTGTAGCTAGGGAAGAAAATAAGAGAACCACCAGGAACAATCTTGCATATTTCCTCCAACGATGTGCCTAATGCATCCTTCAGAAAAGATCATGATAATAGTCCATGAATAGGACAACAATGGAACTAATATACAATTTATAGAAACTTAAAAGGAAGTTTTGTGCTATACCTGGAAGGCATATCCATCAGCTGTCTTATAACTTGCATTCAATGGATAATTACCTGGGCCAGTAGAGATTACAGCAGCCCAAAGCTACAATAGATATTTTACTAGTTAACTACAAAAGAACATCTACGGAGCCAGCTTTGATCAGTAAAGCAATTAATATGATAAACAAAGCCAGTAGTACCTGAGAGTCAACATCTATTACGTGTGGAGCTTCCAGACAAGTTCCAAACTGAACACCAAGTTCAGACGAAAAGGAGTTCATTGGTGATAGGGTCCTATATCATTGAAAGACATACTACTGTAAATAGACAAAATTCCCTTTACGCATGCAACTAAAGGACATGTGGGGAACTACAAAAGACAAAAGCATAAAGAAACAAGAACAGAGAAATGGACAAATAGAGAACACCGGAAAAAATGATGCACATTGGCAAAGTGATAAGCATCGCGTTTTTTATGCAAATCGGATGTATGTGTGTAGAATGGCAGAAATGGGTACAATGGAGAAGGGAACCACATCTTTGATTGACTCACACAATCACCTGTTTTTTATTGCTCATACTCTGCTGAATCATGGAAGGTTATTGTAAGAAGGAATGAGATTTACGGAGCTTTTATGACCTGGGCCGAGGAAATGGGATGGTTTGTGCATAATTCAAAATGCAAGAGCTTCAGCAAAAGTACTCTGAAATTGTCCCTGTAGCAGCCATCTATAACATTTGGTGTGAAAGAAACATGAGGGTATTTCAGCAAAAAGGTTATGGACCCTGCCCTTCGGTGATATACTAGAGTTTTGTTTGGGTTTTTTATTACTGGTTTGGGTTTTCTCACTTGGTTGTTCCAGGTATCTTGTGGGTTCTTTATTTTGATGCCCTGTTGACGGCTCTTTGCCATAAGCATGGGTGTGCTCTTTGGCATGTATTCGTTGGGCTTTTCAATTGAAAGTACATTTATCAGGGGGGAGGAACTTAGCAAGAACCATTTGAAAACAAATGTATTTGGTAAAGCACATAGACTTCTTAGAAAACACAAACATCTGAGTAGGTCTAAAGGGTTGATGATCAACTCGCAGAAGTTTTACTATGCTTGTGGGTAATAAAAACTACCACTTAATCTCAGCTAGAATCGACAGCTAACTGTGTCTATACTAACCCAGATGTTAGAATCACAGATAAAGAAAGATCAGCAAAGCCTCTAAAGACAACAGCTGGATTCAAGCACCACAAACTGAAAGTATTTGTCCAGCCACCAGCAACATTTCCTGCATGCACCATGAATGAAAAGGATCACAATGTATGCAACCAGCATTACATTGCTAAATCAACAAAAAGGATAAGACATCTATTGAAACTTGAAAGCAACAACACGAGTCTAGCATACATATTCTTCAAAACAGAATCAGTCTTTTTCTATTTTTCTTCCTTTTTTCGCTAAATTACACAATGGAGAGAAAATGAGCCAAATTTGGTAGTGATCATTCGGTGAAGGGAATGTAGACCCAACTACAAGCCAGTTTGGAGAAGTGACATGATTCGAGTTCAAGGTGCCAGAACCATAAGAGGAAGACCAATGGGGGGGCGGGGGTGTGAAGCTGTGAGAAAGAATAACTGTCTTGGATTGATCAATAATATGCCTTTGCTAGATCTTAATCAGAGGGTGAATCTATGTAGGCTATATCCAACCTCAAGAACAGAATTGAGGCTTCTTGAATCAAGTAGAGCTGATAAGTCAATGTTATCAAATCATGAATCGAAATGGCCTTTTTCGTGAACCATGAATCGAATCAAATCATGAACTGCAACAATTCGGTCATAGCAGAAAATATTTTTATATGCACATAGATATCAAAAATTCGTTACCTGATTGAAATAATAGGGCCTTTAAAACAATAGAAGGTGCATTGTTAACAACAATTTCGTAGAATAATAGGTAAGAAACTTGCTTATATGGCAACATATGTGGGTTAGTTTGAGGCTTTGGGCCCTGCCACAATCTATGATCCAGACAATACAAGAATTAAAGAGTTGATTTGTCAAAATT
This sequence comes from Arbutus unedo, assembly GCA_014822125.1. NCBI lineage: Eukaryota > Viridiplantae > Streptophyta > Magnoliopsida > Ericales > Ericaceae > Arbutus > Arbutus unedo. The sequence continues at coordinate 17,306 of JABCMJ010002933.1, forward strand.
CGTGTTCATGTATGACATTATACTCCATAATATTTGAAGACCGTATCAACAGCCCTTCCATCTTGCAACTTGAATTATTTCAGTTTAGCATGTGAAAATGATAACATTATATAAGATGTTGAGCCAGTCTATTGACTCGTAAGCTAGTAAAATATGGATAATTTACCAAACAAATAAGTAACTCCCAAGAATAACGTTTCTTAGCTTTAAACATATATAGAATGATCATTTTGTGTTTAATAAAAATGAAATAAAATATTAAGAGCATGCTCCGGATAGGAATAAATCATTTAATCAACAAATAATTATCAAATTTTGCATGGGAGTTCAGTTTTTCGAAAAGAAGTTATATTATTACATTTATCAAAAGGAGCTAAAAGTAGTTTAATACCCAAATCCAACAGTTATGTCTAAATACCAAACCGTGAATCTTATGATTCGCCGATTTTGCCTAAACCATGATTCGGTTATGGATCTATATTGTTTTCCTATAAATCGTGAATCGTGTAATTTCGACAATCGTGTGATAAGTAACTCTCAGTTGTAGGTTCTCAGATATACAGATGGAACTTCTAATTTTTCTTTCACGACTCAGATAATCAACTTAAAATACGGAGATTATGTTCCAACCCAAAGTATCTTAATTGGCTTGTCATCCTTGCGAGCAACTCAGGTGCTTCCACAAAGATATCCTTTCTGCATAACGCTACAAAACATGTGACCACACATGCAACTTCGTATTTGACATCAACGGGAAAAAAAATCCTTCTAGGTACCCAAGGATGTAGAATTCATAATAAAAAAAAATTAGGGAGTAAATTAAACACTATTAACAGCTCACCGGTGTCTCTTTTAAGATATCGTCGAAGTGCTAGCTGATAGTCATTTATGTGAACCCCATTTCCAGAGAAGAAATAGCTAAGTGCTGAGAAAAACCCTGTACCCGTGTCTAAGATAGTCAGTGGAAATGGTAGAAACGAACTGGTGTTGGTAGAGAAGTTCTCAGAAACATGAAAATGGGAAACCTCATCAACCTTCCAATGTTAGAGCTGACATGCCAGTTAGGTGGGCTATTTCCTCGGCATCTGAAGCAGCAGCTTTAATTGCCTTGACAAGAGATAAAAAAATAAAAGTAACAAACAAAAAAAAAACGCAACAAGCAAATATGACAAATAAAATAACAACTTTTGAAACCTCAATGCAATCAAGCCCTGTGAAGTCATATAAGAAACTACCTTTGTGGCGCAATCTTGCAATATAGGGAAGCACTGCTGCAAAATGTTTGCTTCTTCGAGCTCCTTTAAAGCCTTATCTCCACTCCAACTAATGAAAGTAATTAAAGCAGAGAAACTGGTTTAGGTTTCCATGGAGTTTAAGGTGGAAAGATGTGAGATCTAGAAGGTAATAAATATCATTCTAGACCTGTCTCATGTAAACTCCCTCCAGTGATAAATCAATCGGTGAAGACTAACAACATGCACATTTGCTTAGAATCGCAAAAACTATCTTAGTCCAAAACCTTTCATGAATGTGGTGCCTACCGATTAAATGCTAAAAACAAAGATGGCTATGATGACATGCAAGGACGAACCATTTTTGAGTTGACATTTACCAACCAAAACAACTAAGCCTGATGTACCAGTATGTTGTATCGGTAACTATTCTTATTCTTAAAAGAGAGGGAAAAACCAGCAAGCAACAAAGCCACTTGGATTTATGATGTCGAGATCTACTAAAGAAAGAGCCACACTTCTTCTATGTTGTAACAGCTACAAGAAATGTCAGAATGCGTTATTGTAGGACATTCACACCCTGCAGGTAGGAATAGCTTAAGTCCTGATAAGTAGCGTCTTACAGATGTTTCAAGATGTCTAACTGTTTACAAGAATTGCGCTAACTTAAAGGAAAACAATATATAGGTACACGCTAGCATTATCTTTAATCCTAGCATGATAAACAAGCTATAGTGGAGCACGGATGACATCTAAGCATTTTCCAGCTTGAATATCCTATCCAACATCCTTTGGAAAGGGCTCTAATCCTATAGAGGAACATATCCCAATCAACAGGTCAATGAAAGGCGAAACTAGTGTTTGAATTCAGGGGTGCACAATTCAGGGTTGTCTCACTAAAATCTTCAAGCTTAACGCTCACATCTACTTTCGATTGCCAATGGATATGAATCTACAACTTCTAAAGTGTCAAAGCATTGATCTGAGACAGAGGAAACTCTAAACAAATGAAGAGAACAGAAACATATTTACACTTAAAGCCTAAATCCAAAGGCGAAGCTATGAGAAGAATTTAAGACCAAGAAGAAAAAGATGATGATAAAGGACAATAGGTAGCTATTCCAAAACAACGTAACCTTAACACCTTGTGACACAATTTAGATTCGTCTCTCCAAAAAAAAAAATGAAAAAAACCAAAGTAGCCCATTTACACATCACTGGATTCAAATACAATAGTTTACTGAAAAATAAACTTCAATTTAAAACTCAGAGCATAGTTGCAGAGCTATCACAAATCTAGATTAAAAATCTTAAGTTACTGATGATTGGCAACTATGTGACAATTGCAAATAAACATCAAAATTGTAAAGATTGACAGCCAAATTGGCTCACCATGAGAAGTAATGCTGAAATTCACGCCTTTCTAAGGTACTTTCTCTCCGTTCCATCCAGCTTACGATGTCCTACAAGATAATAATCATTCCAAACCACTGTTTATAAACTTTTTAGACCCAAAGTAAGTCATAAAATATTGCCAGTAAAGATTACCTGTATCATTTCATACAAAGGTTGGTAAATCAATGCATCAGCAGAAGTCAATTGTCCAAGCTCCGTCTGCAGTTCTTTCCAAAAGTACAAGAATTATAAGAAATTAACCAACATACTATAAATAAGAAAGAAACCAGCTCATAGCCATCACACATACTGTATAGAACATCTTCGTCAACATCCACACTACCTCCCTCACGAGCCATGTCTTCTATATTACTGGAATCAAGTGAAAAGAAAACCATTACCATAAAATCGAAGGAAACATTCAATAAGGGAGGGTTTTAAACTAATCATTTACTCAGGATTGCATGGTGATACAGTTGTCTTTGCTCGATTGGCTTACGTAAATCATAAACTTCTTTTGTTTTTGCAATGAAATTATTAATTTAGTAAACCTGCTAGACAAAGGAATTCCCCCGTAATGTGTACTTTGTCTCCAAACAATCGGAACATGATGTTAAGCTTTTTTTATAAGTTTTTCAGCATCAACTCGACGACAAGAACCAATAATTACAGGAAAAAATATCACATTATCCCTGAAAGAAAAATGAGAGATTGGAAGGCATACTGTGCCTCATCAAGAATAAGAATAGCCCCTTTAATATCAACTTCCATTGCTTTGCGGATTACTGGATTAACAAGATAGCTATACGGGCAAAAAATTAATTGTGCATCATCTGCCATAGACCGTGCCGCAAAATAGGAGCAACCTGAAGATTGAAGAAAGTAGTTGCTGACTCAATGTGAGGGCAACATTAAACAGTTACTAAAGCAGTACAAACAAAACTAAAATTAACAAACCTTTCATAGCCTGTCCAACTTTCACAAGATCTTCAATGTCATGGACCTCATGGCAACCTCCCTTTTTAAGAGATGAATGGCTTTTGACCTTATTCACATTTCTGTTTTAAGAAAGCAAATAGACCATCATTCACTCTCGTTTACAATGTAACCAAAAAAAGAAGCATGTTAGTAAAGACGGAACTCACTTGAATTCTGAGCACCCTACTTCCGGATTTTTGAAAAGCAACTTACTGAAAAATATTTACTGCATCTGTTAGTGAAGATAAATGCAAGTGAAATCCCAACACAAAAGTTTCCGAGATAAAAATTTACCATTCTTCATCAACATTGTTTCGGCCCTGCACATTCGGGTTTGTGCAGTAATGCTTCCTTGATGCCTGTAAACTCATACAGACAAAAAGTGAATAGCTTTATCTTAAACTGGAACAACACCAGCAAAGAGAAATGGTTTCAAAACAGTTAGTAACATTAAAAAATAAGTAAAGCTGTACGCACAAATTTCTGATTAACGAACATGACACTCATGTTTTTAACCCATCTTTGCCAATGAAAGCAAAGAAGGTAGTTCCCTGATTACACACTGAATTATCTGATAAACAAAATGACAGGTATTTTGAGGGAAAGAAAAAGAAAAGAAATTCACTTGTTCTGCTCATTTAAATAACTAGGCTAATCCAGATAACAAAACATTTGGACTTCAATGACTGTTCAAGAGGGCAGTCCCCAATTTTTTGTCCTTGTTGTCCAAATAACCATGAAACAAACAAAAGTTCAAATTCCACCGATAGTACAGAAGATCCCACCTCTGGAGTGCAAACTTGGGGTTCAAGCAGCACCCGCTATTCACTCCTTTACTATTTACTCATGTATGCAATTGTCAGGCAGTGATCCTGCAAAGTGTTGGTTGAGCATTTGAGCAGTATCAGGCTGTCGCCAATGACCCAAAAATTGGATTGTACTCTGAAATATAGATATGCTATACAAGTGTTGAGAAAACAATGAATGTCCAATATAGTGGCCATACTCCTCTTCGGAAATATGCATACTACTTGGGCCCATTTATAAAACCAAGTGTGATGATATAGCCATCAGAGTATTACTGATGCATTTTGAAGTGCTACAATCTTCCTTATCTATTAAAAAACAAAGAGCAACAAACCAAGCATTAAATATAGGAAACATGATTGGAAAAAAATAAGTAAAGACTGGGATAAACATACCAACACTGCCATTGGCACCCGGTAATTTGTTTTCTTGTATTCGCGGATCACCTGGGTAATTTGTGAGTGTGTCCTCCTGTATAATTAGCAAACAGAAAACACGTAAATATCCTGTGAGTGATTAATCAAGTATGTAGCCTCTACGTATCGCGTGATATAACGATAATGGAAACAATGAATCCTGTTAAAAACATTAAAAGCTTTCCCGGGTGCTTGGTCAAAGAATTTAAGAACTCAATCTCGTTTAACTCCCAAACCAGCACAGTTTTTACTTCAATATTGCTGGTTAGGATATCTTGCAATTCTTTGTTCCAACCATTATTTGAGATACAGGAAGCTCAAAAAATATCCTAATTAATCGATTTATCTTGTAACCATTCTATCCAACAATTACCAAAGTTTACCTTAACATGCTCCTAGTGATTGCAAAATTATTACGTGATTGAAAGTAACTTCCTACTATAAAAAGCATTCGTGACTAAAACACAAAGTATATATTGCTGGGAAAAATACGATATTAACTTTGTTGCCGTGATGAGTGAATAAATACTTGTTTTCGAATTAATTCCAGTTCTCCTTGCAAGCATTGGAATTCCAAACAATCCCAAAAATACGTGTTTGCCTTTAGCTTGTTTAACTGATTAAACTTACGAGGCATAGAAAATGGTAGGTGTCGTCTTTTTCTTTGAATTGTTGTTGCTTGCTGCAGATGGAACTGACTCTGGATTTCCTGAAGCTAAAACATCATCCGATCACCCAGTTAGCAAACTAATATCTAATCTGATTTAGGACAACAAGAGCAATAAACAATTTATGACTAACCAGAAAGCACAATACATGGAGGTAGCATGCTTTAACCCAATGATCCCACAAAAAAAGTAATATAACTAGGCCCAAGAAATTCTCAAAATCTGGGGTATTGTTTTAAGTATTATTACCACTAAATGCGGAATCCCACGGCGAGAGGGAGAAGGTGGATAATCAGATATTGTAGGATAGGTGTCGGGGGTCTTGCTCCAGCTAATAAAAATATATTGTTAGGAAAAATTAAACAGGGCAAACAGACATTGTAGCTAACAATGGTCACGTGCACAACCAAGTGAAGTGAGAGAGAGAATGAATTGGTCAGGTCGATGATGAGTAAATAAACTCATTTTTAGATTGATTTAAGCATTTCCGACCGATCTGAGCTCCTTATACGACCTGCTGCTCCCTTGTGGGAGGAGGGGGAGGGAAGTTCATACTTTCTGTTCCCTGGTGCTTTTGCAACTAAGCAAATGATTAGGGCCAATACTGTGCTCTAGATGGGAAAAATGGTACAAGTGTTCAAAATGAAACCCAACGTCTTCTTTCCTCGACTTCTCTTTGCAAAACACTGGGAATAGAAAGAGAACCTGAAGGCTGCGATTCAGGAACAAATCCGCCGCCATAACCAAGGGGATCGTTCCTGGCCTCTGGATCAGGCTTCAAATAGGCAGCTGGATTGGCGCCGATATTTTTCGACTGGTAATTCTTTTGCCAAGCAAGAGCCGAGCAAAGAAGTGACAGTGATTTTCCGGTACCCGTCGGCGACTCGAGCAAGGCGTGACAGTGGCCGTCCCTTTGAGCTCGATCGAGGGTTGAAATTACTCTGCCCATGAACGCCAGCTGAGAGCCGTAGGGTTGGTACGGGAATTCAACCGGTATACCTCCGATATGGAAGACGTTTTTAGGGTTTCTCATCGGCTTTGAGGACTCCATCTCTGAAGTTGCGCGTACTTTTTCGATCGAGATTTTTGTGACGGGAAGTTCTTGGTAGTGAATTGGGGGATTTGCCGTTCGATTTTGGGCGGGAACCAGTTTGATTTTTTTCCAATTTTTTGGCGGGTAGCTTTCGTGGTAAGCTGCTTGGGGTTGAAAGTTGAATATCTCTTCCCATGTTCCTCATTGAATGCCGCAGGGTTGCCTCGGTAATTTCGACTTTATTTATGAAGAATTTGGAGTTTAGTAGAACAGGCTGACGACTTCTCGGCTCAAGTTGCTCCGGTGACACGTCAGACCGAAAGACAATTATAGACTCGGTCTTCACCTCTAGCTATTAAGGATCCTTATAGCCCGTTTGGATGGGGAAAAGGAAGGGGAATAATTTTTATAGGGGGTAAAAGAATCGACGTGACATGTTTAGCAT
>JABCMJ010002936.1:0-13304 GCA_014822125.1 Arbutus unedo
CCTTCAACTCGTCTACTATAAGACTTAAGTATACGTCGATATTATTTCCAGGTGACTTTGGGCCATCAATAAGCAATGTCAACATCATGTAAGGTTGTTTCATGCATAACCAAGGTGGTAAATTATATGTCATCATCACAACAGGCCACGTACTATGAGAAATGTTCATTGTACGAAATGGGTTAAAACCATTAGATGCTAACCCAAGCCTAACATTGCGGGGGTCCTTAGCAAAATTTGGATAGAGGTTATCAAAATGTTCCCATAAATAGGAATCAACCAGATGGCATGATGTGCTAGGAGACGCATTCTCTGCACCATCTCATCAAGCCAGCCATCTTTATTGACGTGAATAACCTTTTTAGCTTAGGGATCAATGGAAAATACCAAACAATCTTCTACAAGATTTTGCCTCCTTTTTTAGGCCCATTTGTTTGCTCATCTGATTGTTTGTATCTAGGACTATGACAAACTTTGCAATCAACCCGATTTACACTTTCCCCCAGTACAACATACAGTCTTTAGGGCATGCGTGAATCTTATGGTAATCAAGGCCCAAAACCCTCAAGAGTTTTCTACACCCATTGAAAGAATCGGGCAATAATTCACCGACAAGAAAAGCGTCCTTCAATAACTTATGCAACATGGTAAACAACTTGTTACTCCACCTAGATAAGTATTTAATGTGCATTAATAGCACAGTAAAGGAAAGCAACAAGAACTTTTGACACCCTGGGTACAACTCTTGCTCAGCTTCCTTTGAGGGCTTAAAAAACTTAGTAGTTTCTTCATCTGGACCATATACGATAGCCGGAGGTGGGTCAACATTCATATCTTGGGCATGAATTGGTGGAATTCCAAATGCATCACGTATCATTTCTTCCATATCATTTTGTCCATCAAAATCACCTTTTCCACTATTATTGATACCATGATCTCTAGGTTGTGATCTTTCTCCATGGAAAACCCAAACGGTGTAACTTGAACAAAATTCATTCACAACAAGATGATTCTTTACTATTTTTATATTGTTCCCACACATATTCTTACAATTCTTACATGGACACGAAATTTCTATTTTCCCATCATGAATGTCCTTACATGCAAATGCGATAAAATCTATTAACCCCTGTAGATATTTTGGATCAACCCTACTCAAATTCATCCAACTCTTATCCATGTTTGTTTTCATAAACACGACTCTGGAAAAAAAAAATTAAGAAGTAAAAAGAATCCAACATAACATTAGAGATAGGTTTTTTCTACTTTGATAATGATTAACTTACCTAATCAATATAGTATCTAAGTTCATTCAATAAATAGAATTGAGTTTCGCACGTTCAAAAATCAAATTTCAGTACCTAAATTTCAATTCTAGCACTTGTACCACTAATTCAAGCAACAAAAGTGTGGTGGTATGAGAAAGAGAGACATACCAGTAGATATAGCGAGAAGTCGAATAAAGATGTGTCAATCCCAAAGTTCTCAGTCAAAAATGAAATATGCGTAATTAGCCTAAATTGGTGTTTCTAGATTCTTTAAGAGATAAAGGGAGAGAGAAATTTCAACCATTAAATTCTAACAACAAAAATTGGTCTTCAACAGAACAACATAAAAAACCTTGAACATTCATAACCCAAAAAAATACTACCTAAATTTAATCTCTCTAATTAAATTTTCTTGATTTGAACATTCAAAACAAAATGAGCTCTGTGGTCATGTTTGAAATCCAATGACTTAAGAGTAATGAGATTTGGAGCCAGTACTTTTAAAATCAAGTGTGATTTCAATGGGCCAATTTGAGTATAATGTGTTCATATAGGTATGGATACAGGAAACATGATGATTGATTAGTCATCAGAACAATCGTGAGTTTATCATGTCATCATAGGCTACTGATGGGGCAAATACGTGAAGAACATTCTCTCACATCTTAACATTCCCCATGTTACATATAACAAGAAAAGAACAAAAGATAAAGCAAGAAATAAACAAGGGAACAAAACACCCATCAAAAGCAAAAGCCACCACTCTCGTGTCCATGAGCATGCGCCCTACATCTAATATCTATGCACAGTCTCAATCACAGTAACCCTTCCCTCTGTCACTCTCTCCAGCATAAAGCAATAGAAGATCAGTACTCTTACTTCAACTTTAGCTAATAATCTAATAATCTCTCTAGTTGTTGCAAATAAAACATAAATTTGTACTCCTAAGGACACTGTGAACTTCTGGTACGATGATTATGATATGGTCCAATTTATTTCAAGTTTCAAGTTCTTTTGCTAAGCTGATTATGATATGGACCAACATGCAAACTAATCAAAATCATCTAGGGGTGGAGCTAAGATTTTACATGGGGGGTGGCACCACTAACAACAAAATTATAATATTCAACATCAAAAAATAAATTTGTTCCAATGATAATTATTTCTTACTAACTAAAAACGAACCTTTAAATATTTTGTGTAAATTCCATTCAACTAGAAGCAAAATAACACTACAAGAAATAAAAAAGGAACTCTGTCATGCCCTCAATTTTAACATAACAATAATATATAATGAATTGCAAATATGTTCGCGGTTCTCACCAAAAGCTCAAGAGCCCCCTTTCAACTTAAGACAAGTTCTTACAATTTTACAAAAGTTAGATTAAGAATATTACATCAAAGTTAGGACATTCAATTCAAGTAGAGTTATAATACATCTATTTTAAAAACAAAGATAGAAAGATGTCAAATAACTCCACGGACGTGACTCGTAGAATGTCGTGCAAAAATTTCAAGCACTCCATCCAACTCCGCGCTAAACATCAGGGACTGGACCTGAAAATAAATAGGGGTTGAGTTAAAGAGCCCAGTAGAAAAATTCTATGCAAATCTTACGTGATGATGGAATGTCATGGCATAGAAGATAAACAACAATGCGTAACTTCAATGTATTATGATGACATACAGTAAGACACTACCGAATCATTTCCAAACCGAAACCTACTTATCAGAGGCTCGTTTCACATAATTGTTCTCATCGTCATCAGGTGACACTTTCGAATCCACATTAACGATATCTCATGCCTAGTATTCCAGTACAATCCTAGTCCCATTTTCTAGCCACCCCGTCGAGGAGTCCAGTTCACAACACTCCTAACCTTCCCGTCGGAGAGTCTAGTTCACAATACTCCTAGCCTTTCTGTTGGGGAGTCTAGTATACAATACTCCTAACCTTCCCGTCGGGGAGACTAGTCCGCACATCACGTCGATCAATATGTTCACACATTACATGATTCGTAAATTATTCCCATTATTTCAATGTATTGATCGTAAATTAGAACCACATGGTACGATGCATCACTTCTACCGAGGATGTCACATTATAACTCTTTCAAGCTACAAACATAATATCTAGTCCATAAAGATGAGTACTTTCAAGTTAAAAACTCCCAAACACACCCAAACATACTCAAGTCCATAACTCAAAGGGCAAATGCACAATACACCAATAATAAACCATAATTATGTAAAAGAAGTAAGAAAATCCCTATGTCAAGAAGAGAAATCCAAGCATTGAGCTCAAATGGTGAAGCCCTAGCTTGAATGATAGAATGAAACTCAACGAAACCCTCTCCAAGCAAGAACCCATCTCCAAGTGCTAAAAATTTGAGAGATATGGAGGTTTGATCAAGTATCTGAGGGTGGGGAGCATGAGAGATGTGGGTTTCTTAGAGAGAGAACGGGAAAAAATCTAATTTGGGAGTGTATTGGTTGTATTTAAAAAGTCTGGTTTGTCACTTTTAAATCTGGCATCCACCCGCGTGACTGGTCACGGAAAAGGGGCAAATCGCATGACTGGTCATGGAAGCCTACTAACCAAAAATGTGCTACCCGCGTGACTGGTCACGAAAAAGGGGCAAACCACATGAGTGGTCACGGAAGCCTTCTACCCACAAATTTTATATTCGCATGACTAGTCACGCGGGCCTTCTGCTGCCCTGACCAGTCACCCAAACTTCCTTATATGCTCCTCCATTTTTCATCAAAACTCATCCAACTCACCCCCCATCTCATCCAACCCATATCACCATTCGATCCAATCACCGTAAGACATTCCAAACACCAAATTAAGACGGATCCTCACAAACTCGACATTCAAAAATCAAAAAGGACAAAAGATTTCTAAGAACATCAGCAAAAAGATTTCTGTGCATCTTTCATTTCAAGTGCCTAATAAAAAAACTATTTGGAGATCATGGATGATGTTTTCTAGTGTTGAGAATACTCCTTTTTGTCTACCTCATTGGCTTAATGTGAAACAGGAAGACCAAATTTTAATTACCTACTCCAAGAAATATTTTTAAAGAAAATACTGGGTAACCCCCTTACGAAATACGAGAAGCCCACACAAGCAGCATTCGATTATGTAAGACAACTTATATAAAAAAAATTCCAAGCGAATGCTACAATAAACAAAACCCACAAGAAAACATGTAATATTCAAAATTTCGAAAATCAACTCAATTAGAACTATACAGACCGCAGAAAAGTATGTATAGAGAAGCAAAAGAACCCCAACCAAAAACCAGTGAACATTGACTGCAAAGGTCCAACAGAAAAGTAACAGTTACGGAGCATTAAACAAACAACTAAACTTTTAATTTTAGCTTTAACTTTTACCCTTTTTTCTACTCGTTGATGAAAATTTGATGATGTGTATGCAGCCCAACAAAACACTATGAACTTTCTTCCATCATTCATTAAGAATGACAACATTCCAGCAAAAGCAATCAGAAGGAAGATAATGAGAGTGAGAGAGAGAGAGAGAGAGAGAGAGAGAGAGAGAACAGGAGACTGAGAGATACCTGAGTAAAGGGCAACAACAGATCGATGAGGAGCAGTAGATTGACGAGGCGCAACAGCAGATGAACAATGAGCAGCAGCAAATCGACCAGAAGCAGCGCTAGGGTTAATTTTGGGGAGAAATAAGGGGGCAACATTGGGGGAAATAAGTGGGGGACGTGGGAAATCAGTTTGGGGGAAATAAGGGGTGGGAAAATATGAAGGCATTTCTGGGGTTTTTCAAAAACGCCGGGAAGAAAATGCAGGAAAAACTCTATTTTGTTGTAGTGATGCTCAGTTGATGTTCTATGACATTTCAATTATCATGGTTGTTGAGTAACATTGTCGACGCCCTCGAGACGAGTTCTGACATGCTTCGGTTTCAATGTCGTAGTAATTAGCACAATCGGGACTGTATGGCATAGTGGATTATGATTCGACTTAGAAATTTCACTTGGGTTCATGAAAGTATGACCTGACTTCATTATTGACATCTTTTAATTATCGCACTTACGTGTTACTTGTTTCAATACAATGGTGCGTCATTCATTTTATCGTACACATAAATTGGGATATAATAGTAAGATTTTTGTACCAAGCTTTATTGCTCATGGTGTTACATTTTGTCCCTAATATTTCACCTCAGATACTGGAGATGAGAGTGAAGACCAGGGATACTAATATGACAACAAAATCGTGGACAAGAACCTCATTGAGCCTTAGTTACCTAGAGTACATGCCCCGTATTTTCACTTTTTGAATAGTGTTTGGGATGTATACCACATTTTGTCGAAGTTAATTTCATATTTCATATGTTGCATCCATCAAACTTGTACTTTTACTCGTACATGAAATGGCAATATGTGGCTTTTTAGAAATTTTTTATTTAACGTATCCAAAATTCGAGGCATTACATCTACAGTTGCTCCTCCTTCACAAACTCAATATTTAGCAAAAGGCGGTAAAAAATAAATGGATAGCCCAATTTGAATGCTTTGAAATATTTGAGAAAAATCATGCAAAAATACACATTCTTAAAACAAGGTCCCACTTTTCTAGCTACCGACGTCCCCTTTGTAGGGATCAAGCCAGCGTAGTTCATTGGGTAATATATGCATCAAAGTAAAAAATAATTTCAATGAACATGTGCAGTTTATTTGGATAAGCACACCAAAAAATAGAATTTTATGCATAGATGCACATACTAAGAAATAAGTGACTCGGATAGCCACACCAATGTTTTTTTAACATGCAACTTTCTACACTCACACACAAACACTAGAAAAGATGAACTTTGTGCTTATGTGTTCACGTTAAGCAAGACATGACTCAGATACACACACCGAGAGTAATTCTAACACTCAACTTTTTGCACTCACACTAAAACCGTTAGATTTTTGTACTATGTATTCACACTAAGCGGTACATGGCTTGAATACACACACCAAGAATTTGTACTGATTTTTTTGGAAGAACACACCAAAAAAGTTTGAGTTTTTGCGCTTAGGTATACACACTAAGCATCATGAGGGACTTGACTACACATTCTATCCTTGTTTTTCATTCAAGGTTTGCACCCAATTTGGTGCATGCCATAAAGAGATGGCGTACGTTGGCCAATTTTTGGGTTTAGATCTTGCGTATTGTCACGAACTGCCAACTTTTGTGACATTGGAAGCCCTAGAAGTTGGTATAAGCTTGGAGAAGGTTCTAGGATGCTCAAGAAGAGTCCGGAAAGGTCCGAAATGTCCTAGTCGAGCCTGGAGAATTCTGGAAAGGTCCAAAAAGTCAGGGAGGAAGCTAGAGAATTCTGGAAAGGTCTAGAATATTGCAGAAGATTTTGGATGCAGTTGAAAGATTCTGGAGAGGTCCAGAATATACTGAAAGCTGCTTGAAGGCTCAAGAGGATGCTAGAAGATTACAGAATATTCTAGAGTTATAAGGAGTCTTCTATTTTGTTCTTAGAGTTGTGTAGAATGTTCTAGAACATAGTAGAATGGGAAAGCTCTAGATCTTTCCTAAGAGTTTTTTGAAACCTATAAAAGGGTGGAAGGGCTCATTTGTGAGGTAGCTTGAGAGAGTTAAGCTTGTGAGAGAGCTTGTGGGAGAGTTTGTGAGCTAGAGAGAGAGAGTCTTGTAAAGAGATTATTTATAGTGAAAGAGCTTCTTTTACCCAAATCTCTTGTCTTGAGAGTGAGTGTGCGTCTCACTTGGTTGGCTTGGGTAGGATTACCTCATTGGGAAAGGCTGACTTGGGCATCAAAGAAGTGATTTGCCTAAGTGTCGCACGGTGTACAAGTGCTGGAATTCTTGAGCCGTGACAGTTAGTATCAGAGTTGATTCAAGACAAGCATACATGGCAACATCGGGGGATGAGTATGGCAAGGCCAATGGCGCGGGTGTTGTCGTCAAGACAAAGAAGCCATCCACCAAGGATACTCTAGTAGCAATGGAAGCCCGACTTGAGAGCATAGAGGAAGTCGTGGCGGAAAGGCTCGATAGGCTAGAAGGGGCATTGGTTGGCCTGAACAAGCCCAAGAGCCAAGTTGCAGACTTCTACACATATTTTGCCGATTTGGTCGTTCGGGTGGAGGAGCTCGAGGAGAAGGTAGGGACCTTCGAAGAGCAACTAGTGGCTTGAAGAGCTAGCCACGATGAGGCCCTAGAGAAGCGGTTTGCAAATATGGAGGTGGAGTTGCAGCTTTGCAAGAAGGCTATTGTTGCATCAAGGGATGGTGCGACGAGCATGCCAAAGAAGAAGGTTCGAGCACCGGAACCTAAGTGTTATGATGGTGCAAGAGATGCCTGAGAGATTGACAACTTCGTATGGAGCATGGAAAGGTACTTTGGTAATCTCTATATTGAAGATGAGAAGGAAAAGGTACAAACGGCCACCTTGTATCTCGTAGACACGGTAATGCTGTGGTGGAGGAGGCGATATGGTGACAAGGTGAAGGGGTTGTGCACGATTGAGACTTGGGCTGAGTTCAAAAGAGAGTTAAAGAAGCACTTCTACCCTGAGAATGTGGAGTTTTTGGTGTTTCGTACGCTCCGCAAGTTGAGGCATGAAAGCTCATTAAGGGACTATGTGAAGGAGTACTTGGCTTTACTCCTAGAGATTCCAGACATGGGTGAATGTGAGGCACTATTTGGGTTCATGGATGGCTTGCAACCATGGGCGGCACGGGAACTGCAAAGCAAAGGGGTCAATGACATGGCGACCGCACTTGCTGAAGCAGAAAAGTTGGAGGACTTCAAAGTGCCGACTAAGCCCAAGGTATGGAGAGAGAGCCACTCTAAGGGTTGGGGAGACCGGCCTCAAGGGACGAACAATAGTGCAAGGACGTCACTAGCAGCAACTGATGATGAGCGAAGTGACAAGGAGTCCCGCAAGAGCAAGGATGGGATCAGCAAGGGGCGTCACTCCACAAAGAAGCATGGAAATGAGAAGAAGATCGAGTGCTTTTTGTGCAGTGGACCGCACTTGGCATGATATTGCCCCAACAGGGAGAAGCTTAATGCCATGAAGAAGAAGAAGAAGTCGCGGGAGGATTCTGATTGTGAGAGGTCAAATTCTTCTGATGGGGAGAACCTACTTGGGAGTGTTTAGCTTCTTGGAGCGGTCACCAAGAAGAATGAGAAGAAGAAGGAGACCAGAAGCATCAAGAAGAATGACGTGTTGTATGCAGAGGTGAGGGTGAATGGGAAGCCCTCCAAGGCATTGATCGACACGGGAGCCATACATAACTTCATGAGTGTGGATGAGGCCAAAAGGCTAGATTTGAAGGTGAAGCAGGACAAGGGTAGGTCCAAGCCAGTGAACTCAGAGGCCAAGCCAATCCAAGGAGTTGTTCGAAGTGCTGACCTTGCCATTGGGAGTTGGTTGGGATAGGTAGAGTTCTCGATGATTGAGATAGATAATTATCCGATGATACTTGGGATGAATTTCCTGCGAAAGTCCAATGCGATACCAGTCCCTCATATGGCGTCAATGCTGCTATTTTCGGGAGAGGCCCCATGCAGGGTTCCTTTGATAGAATGGAGTCAGCTACATAAGGAGAAGACCCTAGTGATAGTCCAAAAGGTTGAGATCTTGACAAGGGCAAGGAGGTGGACATGGCTTCACCAAGTTCAAGTGGATTAGACAAGAAGTCTTATCTTGATGTGGTGCTTGGAAGTACCACGGCGTGACGAGGACGTCACGGATTCAGGTGGGGGAGAATGTCACGGACTACCAACTTTCGTGACATTGGAAGCCCTAGAAGTTGGTAGAAGCTTGGAGAAGGTTCTAGGATGCTTAAGAAGAGTCCAGAAAGGTCCGAAATGTCCTAGCCGAGCCTGGAGAATTCTGAAAAGGTCAGGGAGCAAGCTAGAGAATTCTAAAAAGGTCCAGAATGTTGCGGAAGATGCTGAATGCAGCTGGAAGATTCTGGAGAGGTCCAGAATATGTTGGAAGCTGCTTGAAAGCTCAAGAGGATGCTAGACGATTACGAAATATTTTAGAGTTATAAGGAGTCTTCTACTTTGTTCTTAGAGTTGTGTAGAATGTTCTAGGACATGGTAGAATGGGAAAGCTTTAGATCTTTCCTAAGAGTTTCTTGAAGCCTATAAAAGGGTGAAAGGGCTTATTTGTGAGGTAGCTTGAGAGAGTTAAGCTTATGAGAGAGCTTGTGGGAGAGTTTGTGAGCTAGAGAGAGAGTCTTGTATAACTTGTCTTGTAAAGAGATTATTTATAGTGGAAGAGCTTCCTTTACCCAAATCTCTTGTCTTGAGAGTGAGTGTGTGTCTCACTTGGTTGGGTTGGGTAGGATTAGCTAATTGGGAAAGGCTGACTTGGGCATCAAAGAAATGATTTGCCTAAGTGCCGCACGGTGTACAAGTGCTGAAATTCTTGGACCGTGACAGTATGCTAGTCTGAAATAGTTTTAGAGTTAAATTTAAACTCTGGCTTTTACTCATTTGCATACACCACTCAAAACCTACCCGCATGACTAGGATAATAATGAATATCTCAATTCACAGAATATCGGTGAAATAAAATGCATACCTAAAACACATAAATAAATTTTGTTCACTCTAAGGTAAATATTACTCTCTCTCTCAGTGGTTGAGATGATTACATCATTATCAAAAAGTGTTTTAGAGCTATGGAGCCCTGATTCCATGGGTGGTAGGAACCCTAAACCCAAATGTATGTTGTTTAAATTCAAGCATATATATTTTAGAGCTATTCTTAAATCAGTTCATTGAATCATGGTACACTCAATTTTAGAGAACTCGTAAATTTGTAAAAACAATTCAAAAAAATAAAGGCAAGATACTAATAAAATAAACATATAAAAAGAAAGAATCAGAAGAATCACTATTTATCTAAATGGTATAGAAGGATTTGTTGAGGTCTACTAAGAGTTTAGGAAGGTACATTGTGAAACCCCGACTCGTAATTCATGCATTAATGGGGTAAAACTATAATTATAACGATTAATTCGGGAGTTAAGTTTATTTTAAACAGGATCAATTTTATTTAATTAATGATCGAGAATTAATTTTGATAATTATTGAGAGCGTGTATAATTTTTTGGGGCCTGTTTGAACATTGACAGATGATTTTGCAGATTTTGGGGAAGATTACAAGTTAAAACCATGTGATGGGGTTTCGCCATAGTATTTTTCCTTAGGTTCTTTTATATATCTGATGTATGTTAGATATGTATAAACAGGGGGTTAGTCATTAGCCAAAGTTATACACCCTTGACACCAAGCTACTTCTTCACACCTCAAGATTGCCTCTTCAAAATTCCATAAATTCCAACAAGCTCCTCACTATCGTCATTCTACCTTGTCGTGAGAGAGAGAGAGAGAGAGAGAGAGAGAGAGAGAGAGAGAGAGAGAGAGAGAGAAGCAAGACTTTGCTTTAAAGAAGCAGCTCACCCAAACCTAGTTGAAATTTAAGTTATAACGCCCCGAATTTCGAATACGTTAAGAAAATAAAGAAACAGCTTTTTCACCCTATAATTCAAAATATCAGTTAGTACAAAATAAATATTCTTGCCAAAATAGGACTACTGGCTGGAAATGCTAACATAATATTACAATTTGATAAAAAAAGGCTTCCTATCAAAAGTTCAAAAGAGTTCTAGGTCAGGCACTATGTAAATCACGGTTCAATCGTCCTGGGTCGGGTACTTCGGGTGTGCTTCGTCATCTTTAGTACCTTACATGAAATGCTAGGGGTAAAGAGAATATGCATCATGAGCTATGACACTCGGTAAGTTAACCTACCCTTATATTTTGTTTTCAACATTTATAAACAATGAAGTACAAGATCATAATGGGATGATATGATAATAGTTGGATATGTAAACATAACACATATGTGCAAAAATAAATAAGATCAAGTGATGTGGTTAATCCCATTAGGGAAACATCTTGAATGTTCAACATATAACTACAAGTGTTGTCATAATTCCAATATGCCCAACAAGTCCTTGACTAGATCAACATTCAACATCTCCAAAAGTGACCGTACCTCACAATGACAATAATCTTAGTATGGTGCTCCCGTCCGATAACATTCTCAACCGCCATGTCAATCGTGCTCCCATTCACTACATTTTCGACCATTGGTTCCCATCTATCACATCCCACCATTGTACTCACGTGGTTATGTTTTGATTTAAAAGGCACGATATGGCTAAAGAATATGACCTAACTAGATGACACCGCTTGGATATTCATGGCACAACCTGGCTAATGATGTAGTTCAGCTAAAGACACTTCAGGTTAAGGCCATAGCTCGGCTTATGACACATCACATCTAATGACTCCTATAGTATTCTCATAGAGAATACAATTCCAACATAGAGGATCCATAGTCCAACAATCAGAATACCAATCATATTTGGATATCCGTGTATCCACACGATACCCTATAATTCAGGTGTGTCTAACATTCTTAAAATCTTAAAGTCCATGTGAGTGTCTTAACCATAGTTCTAACATTTCTCCAACAATCCTAAGTTTTCTAACAATGATTTAGGTATTTCAATAACATGGCATTCCATAATGAGAATTAGAATAACAATAAATATGAAATAAAAGGAAATGCAAGTATATACAACATGTTATCAAAATGTAAAGTGACAAATAAACTAACGGTTATAAACGAGTTTCGGAAAATTAACGAGCCTAGGGATATTTTAGCGATTAACAAAATACAGGGCATAAATTGAATATCACACTAAGGTGGGTGTCTAAAGTGTAACAACTTACAATGGGGTAGTTTTGGGATTTACAATACTTACAAGGGGTAAAATGACAATTATAGCAATGTAGAGGGGTGGAATAACATTTTTAGAAATTCAGGGGGGCTATACTATAATTTCAAAAAGTACAAAGGTTAAGTTGTGAATTTTGGTAAACTATGCGTTAAATTGTAATTACTGAAATTGCAAGGTGTTTCTGTAATTTTCTAAAATTATAGGGTATTAACTAAAATTACTTCTAAGGACTAATTAGTAAATATTATCTAAGAGTGAAACTGTAACAGAAACACACACAATAGAACAAAACAGAATATAGAAAAAACCTAGGGTGCAAGTGTAATAACAAAAAAAAACTCATTTTTCAAACAGTAGGAGTTTCTACCGGTAGTGTACCGGTGCAACTCAATTTTTTTATAGTTTGTACCGGTAGTGTACCGCTACAATGTGCTTCGTCTTCAACTTTTGAGCTATCACCATTGATGTTTGGTGGACCTTCAAGGTTGGACATAAAACATCAAAAATAGATTGTAAAGGATAGAAAACTTACTTCTAAGGTGGATTTAGAGGTTGAATGGTTTGATTTGGTGAATTCAGAGTTTTCACCAAAAATGAGTTTCTTACTCTTTCTCTCTAGAAATTTTCTCAAATGGCTTGCTCTCAACTCACTCTCCTTATAATTTCGTTCTCCTCAAGTGCTAAGAGTGGAATGGTGGAGCTCAATTTATAGGCCAAGGGATGGGGGGACATGATCAATAGCCATGAGGGTTTCAAGGGAGATACATGGTGGGGGTTAATGTAGGGTGGCTAATGGTGGCAGAAAATCTTAGAGATAGGGTGGCCAAATTTGGTGGATAATGGTGGTGGTGTGATGGTTGACGAGAGGTGGAGGAGATAAGGTGATTTTTGTAGAAAACCACCATGGTTTTAGAGTTTTTCTAATGGTTTAAGGTTTTGGTTTCTACTTTATGAAAAAGGTGATGGGATGTGATTATGTGTATATATATATATATATATATATACAATACACACACACACACACACACACACATATATTGTTGAAAAGTGCCTTGAATTTGAAGAAGGAAGGATTTTGGCAATGACTGGTATTACTGGTAGTAATGTTGGAACTACCGATAACAGAAGGTTTCGACTTTTTGGGACTACAGCCAGTATTACCGGTAATAGGAGTACCCATGAGAATCCTAGT
>JABCMJ010002940.1:0-10872 GCA_014822125.1 Arbutus unedo
CTCCGAGTACTCAGCGACTGAAAAGTGAGAAAGGAAATAAACTATTAGGTGAAATTTCTAATACTTAACATATAAAAAAATAGAGAACTTTTTGGAAACCCAAGGAAGAACATTATTGAGATCTAAATCAAGGGTACAATAAAATCATCTAAATTGTCTCTTAAAATATAGATTCGAACACAAGTTCAGATAAATTTTGTTAAATTTTTTTAATACACATAGACCCACAAAATATACATAAGATTTACATAGAATGATTTTTAAATTTTTCTAATACATGTGAGATTCACATAATACACATAAAATTTATAATAACTTTTGAATTTGTGTTCAGATATATGTGTTAAAAATGCTTTCTTATAGATTTGATTTATAATATGCCTAAAAGCATAGACGCATGCGAAAAGCGTATATTAAAAAAAAGGGTAACGGCCGACGACACAGTAAACCAGATCTTTGTTTCCATGGCCCTAATTTATTACTATCATTAGTACAGTTTGTCAATACAGTAAATGTACGTAACTGTATACATCGTATAAAACATATAGTACATGTCGTATACGTATACATCTTCTCCAAAAGGTAGACGATATCAGAACTCTTTTACTTTCTTGGGTGAGAGTGACTGAGTTGGAGAGAGAAAATGAGGTGAAATGGCATATGGAGGGTCTGCTATCACAGCTGATTAGGAGAACCCCATATCCAGATTTCGTTCTTTTTGGTAAGTTCTTGATATTTTTGGGATACCCATTTGCATAAAAATCGCGTCTTTTTGTTTTCCTTTTATTGGTAGCTTGATTTGATGTGAACATTTCTTTTTGATTATCCTGCTACAAGTAGTTTGTATTTTATTTTCTACAGCAGTCATTTCAGAATTTGTATTGATCTTTTGTTTGTTGTGGTTCCTCTTGATTGGATAGGTATGGTGCTGTAATTTTTTGAGGTTGAAGAGATCAAGATATGCATTCCAAGTATTTGTTCTACTGTTCCTCCTTTTTACCTTGTTCAGTTCTGTTAGTTTATAAAATTCCCAAAAAAAAGCATGATATTTTTTAACATTCATACTTACTATTTGGGTAAATGGGTTAAGATCTGACTTTGATTTTGCTCTTCTTTTGGATCAGTGTTTCTCTCATATACTGGTCTGGAAGTCATTTAAGTAGAAACTGCATTTGCTACATAACAGTTGACTTGGCTCCATTAAGCCGAATCATGTATGGTTTTAAAATCTTCTGCATCCCAGTTTCCTTTTGGCTGATGCAGAATGCATGTAGTTACATTTATTTTTAAGTTTATCCGCCACGTTTGGTTGGCCAGACTAATAGGGACAGAATACATAATCTCAGAGTTGAGTAATCCTACAGGACTGGTAGTGAGGGAATTAGGAATACCATGTCCCAAGGTATTGTGTATCTTATGCTTCATAGGATTGGCTATCTGACGGATATATAATCCCTCAACTAGCTGTTGTCAAATGTGGAACCAATCCCACAGCTAATCCGGCCAAGGAAACGAGCCTAGACTGTATAGATTGTATTGTTATTGAGAAAATCTTTATAATATTTTCTTGTGTATCTTTGTTGGTTTGTGTGGATAGGTGAAAGGAGTATCACGAAAGCGCTCTTTACTCGTTTGGATGATAGAAACCACGAAGTTCTGATACTATCCACTACCTCGATTTTTGTTACTGGTATAAGGTGCAGGTCTTTCCAAGGTCGAAAACAGTTTTGTTTTTGTTTGTTGCTGGAGTCATGACGACCTTGCCACACTCGGATCCCAGACGCTTGTATTCTTGGTGGTGGGACAGCCACATTAGCCCCAAGAATTCAAAATGGCTCCAAGAAAATCTCAAGGGTATTAATCCAGTCACTTGATTTTTGTTGCTCTCTTATATTTAAGGAAGTGACCAATACTTGCATTTCATGTTTTCCCTTTCCTTTCTTCATTTTGTTTATCATTTTGGAGAATCATGAAGTTGCTGTTGTGTAATGCATATGCGAAACTAGATGTCATTAAGCAAAACCCTAGAATAGGAATTTGCTGTTGGTCATTTGAATCTTTGGTTCCTTCCAATAGAATGGGTGCTATTTATGTTGCATTAATAAAAACTATGTTCATAGTACCATCTTAACATCTCGCTTTTCAACAGTGCCTTTGGGTTGAAGTTCCTAAAGTACTGATCTGGAAGTTGTTTCCATAAAAATATAATGTACTTAAGACTCTGGATGTTTTAGAACTCCAGCACAAGTTCTTATGGTATAATGCTCTAAACTCTAACTTTGCATCACATTTGGTTGTTTTAGCGGTGCATTAATTGGAATGGACACTTTCGAAGTTTACCGAAGTTCAAGAATTTAAAGAGATATTGTATCAACTCAATTGTCAAGGAACATGGTAAATTTATCTGCAGAGTGACTCAGGACGATGTTTAACTCAAGGCATAGGCATCGCTTATTTTCTGTGAACTCTTCTTAATGTATAATGTACATATATCGGACAGTTGACACTCAGTTAAGGGTCTGGGATTCGTGTCGAGTATGTTTAGTTGGCCATTCACCCAACAAGCAGTTTTGAATTTCTAGTTTACTATGGTCCATGGATAGAGCTTCTATATTGACAATGAAATACCCCAAGACAACGTGTAGACATTATTATCTTATAAAGAGAAAAATGTACGACAAAGAATATGAATGTTTTGGCTTGTCCTCGTGTCCTTGAGGTGAAAATTAGATGAATCCGACACTTGAACACATATCCTCCACCCACCACTCACCTCCAATTGCATCTTTTTTGCTTGCAAGAAGTTACCTTCAAGGTCCCTAGGTGGAGCTTGTCAACCTTGACTTTGTGATCAGCCAATAAGATTCATGATGGCTTCCTCAATTCGTAGTTTCCACTTTCCCTTGTATTCCCGGATTGGGATACGTATTGTTTTCTAGCTGAGCAAGACATGCTAATGTTAATGCTACATTTTATTCTTCTCATTTTTAAGAGAAATTATTGGGTAACACCCATCTGTTTTTTGAAGGCACCATATTTAATGGAACAAGGTGAAATTGAGAGACATACTGTATTGTAGTACACAGCAAGCTAGCTTTTTTCGAAGTTTTGGTAGTTTTTTTGAGCATGAGCATTTTCTTGATGCATACATAAATTCTTCTTCCAACTTATGTTCTATATTTTCCAAGTTTTCTGGTTTGGCTTTTGTGCCATAGGTTCATTGGTCAATCATTCCAGTCATGATCCATGCCATCGGCAAATGATTGGTTTATGAGTTATTTGCTTTAAGAGGTTGTCCGGTCAATTGTAGAGGAAAAGAAGATCGATTGAACATCTTCAATGGTATGTTCCTAAAGTTCCAATTAAAAGTTATTTAGGAAAGAGTTCCACCTTCTTAAAGGCCATTTTTAACGAAAAAGAACTTGTAGCTTATGTGTAGAACCTCTCCCAATTAAAAGGGTTAGTTGGTATTTAGCAAGAGAAATTTAATTCTAATGCTCAATTGTGAGCTCTGCCAGGAGTTGAATAACGAGATGAGCAATGGTATTGTGGGCTCAGCTGAGTAAAGCGTACATACCACTGAATCTTTACAGCAGTCCTTTTCACCATTTAGCTTTTATTCAATTCAACCTCTCCTTACAGCATGGGAAACGGTATGCTGTCTTCCATATTAATGAGATTTTATTCGTAGCCTAACTCAAGCTATCCATACCAAAGCAATTTATGCAAGGCAACGTCACTGCCCATAATGGAAGCAAAATATAAATATAAACATTTAATGCAGTATCGTATACCAACTAAGTGTGTCATTCATGCATGGTAATAAAGTAAACATTATGAAAAGTTGATCGGTGGGTTTCTAATTCTATTCAAAGTAGGTTTTGTAAGTAAGGATTAGTAGTATCGACTGTTATGCTAACTATTCAGCTCGGAGTAGAGATTGAACTCAGTTAGCATATATGTAATGTAGGAAATAGGAATGCAGTGGAATCTTTGTTAGGTTTCCTTGACCTTCAGGGTAATAGACACTGAATTTTGATATAGCCTCACAGACGGCCACAAGCTATGATTTCCCACGGTGTGATCCATATGATCAGGTTGTAAAGTCATGACTTGTGAGATCTTGAGCTATCGTTTGTCCAAATTTGGTCCGAGCAAAATCTGTCAGTAACCAATAACTTGGCTTTATGGCAGACTGTTAGTTAAATTGGCGAGCCTTTAAGTTGTAGCAGTGCTGAACAACTCATTTTTTGCATTAACACGCCATTGGAATGGATTTTCCTAATTTCTTCACTACCTTCTTGTGAAGTTGAAGTAAATTAGAATGGCACTCTTCAAGGATTCTAGTAATTCCCACATTCCATGTCATTTCTTACATGTCTATTATGGGCGTAGTGGAAACTGCACTTTCTTATTTTTTTAATTGATAGCCATTGGACAAGTTTATATATTTTTGTCATGTAATGCTTGCAATCATTTGTATTCCAACAGTACAATGCGTAGATCGACCCGATGCCTTCTAAGCAAGATGATCCCTGGGCATTGGTTCCATCTATATAATGGTTTTAACACTCGTAAAAGTAACATTCATAGTTTGTCCCACCGCATTCCCTGATATGGGTCTTTCAGCCAGTTTCAAAGTGTATTTTTGCCACATAGTATCTCCCCCACATTTTTATGTTACTATGTGGCAAGTGTACACTAGTGGTGTTTGACCACGAAGAATAGTATCAAGTGTTCCACAAATATTGCTTTTTACGAGAAGATAAGTCTATGATGGCCTGTTTCAAGCATACTTTTGGCCACAATATTAACTCTGCCGCATGTATTCGTTTGAACAGATATGGATGCCAAAGTGAAAACAATGATCAAGCTCATAGAAGAGGATGCAGATTCCTTTGCAAGAAGGGCGGAAATGTACTACAAAAAACGGCCAGAGCTCATGAAACTGGTTGAGGAGTTCTACCGGGCATATCGTGCCTTGGCAGAAAGATACGATCATGCAACAGGGGAGCTCCGCCAGGCCCAACGAACCATGGTGGAAGCGTTTCCAAACCAAGTTCCATTTGTACATCCGGATGATTCACCTTTGGGATCTTCATCACACGAACGTGGGCCCCACACGCCCGAAATGGCACACCCAATTCGCGCATTGCTTGATTCAGACGATTTGGATAAGTTATTGGGCCTTATTGGAAAGAATGGGCCTTTTTCAGGAGAATCCGACTCTGTTATTGGCAAAAAGGGTCTGAAACAACTACACGAGATATTTGGGGGAGGAATTGAAAAGGAAGAGAAAGGAAAAACTTCCAATGTCGAAATTGAAAAGTTAAAAAAAGCACTTGATGTTGTACACTCTGAAAAGGAGGCTGTTCTCCTTCAGTACCAAGAGACTCTGGAGAAGTTGTCCAATTTAGAAGGAGAACTCAATAGTGCACGAATGACTTCGCAGGGGCTAGGAGAAGAAGCAAGCAAAGCTACGGTTGAAGTTCAAACACTTAAGGAAGCCCTTGTAAAATTAGAGGAAGAAAGAGACGCGGGTTTTCTTAAACACAAGGAGTTTCTAGAAAGGATATCCGATTTGGAGTCTATGGTTTCGCAGGCTCAAAAGGATGCACAAGGACTCAATGAACGAGCAGTTAGAGCCGAAACCGAAGCTAAATGTCTAGAAAAAGAACTTTCTAGATCAGAGACGGCAAAAGATGCCGGTCTTCTCCAATACAAACAGTGTCTTGAGAAAATATCTGATTTGGAGAGAAAACTTTCACTTGCACTTGAGGAAGCCAGACTGCTTTATGAGAGAGCTGAAAGATCCGAAACTGAAGTAAGGGAACTGAAAAAGGCTCTTTCTGAATTAAAAGAAGAGAAACAGGCTGCAGCTAATCGGTATGAGGATTGCTTGGAGAAAATATCTAAGTTAGAGAGTGAAATCTCTTCTGCCCAAGGGGAAATTAAATGCCTTAACAATGCGGTTTCAATGGAGACGTCAAAGCTCAAGAGTGCAGAAGAAAAGTGCGTTCTTCTAGAGGCGTCAAATCAATCTCTACGGTTAGAAGCGGATATTTTGGCAGAAAAGATCGCGATGAAAGACGAAGAACTTTCAAAGAAGCATGAGGTGTCAGAGAAACTTCAGGCTTGTGTAAACAATGAGCACTTGCGCTTCATTCAAGTGGAAGCCACTCTCCAAACTCTGCAGAATTTGCACTCTCAATCTCAGGAGGAGCAGAGGGCTTTGGCTTTGGAGCTTAAAAATGGGCTTCAGATGTTGAAAGACTTGGAAATGTCTAAACATGATTTGGAAGAAGAAAATAGGGTCTTGAATGAACTCAATGGGTCGTCCACCATTTCAATGGAGAATTTGCAGGGTGAGATCCTTAGATTGAGGGAGATGAAGGAGAGACTTGAGGAAGAATTACGACTACAAATGGGTCAAACTAGCTCCCTCCAACAAGAGATTTACCATCTGAAAGAGGATATCCAACTGTTGAACAAGAGGTATGAGGATTTGATGGAGCAAGTGGAGTCAGTTGGTCTGACCCCGGAATGCATTGGCTCGTCAGTGAAAGATTTGCAAAATGAGAACTCAAAGCTGAGACAGGTTTGGCAGGAAGACAAAGAGGAGAAAGAAGCTCTTTTCAAGAAGTTGGATGACATGAGGAAACTTGTAGAGAAGAATTCCGTTTTGGAGTGTTCAGTGACAAATTTGAGTGGTGAGTTGAAGGCATTGCAAGAGTCTTGCCAATTGCTCAATGGAGAAAAATCTGCTCTTGTTGCTGAGAAAGCCGCCCTCTTGTCTCATCTACAAATTATTATGGAGAATGTACAGAAGCTCGTGGAGAAAAACACTCTTCTTGAGAATTCTCTATCTGGTGCAAATGTTGAACTTGAAGGTCTAAGGATAAAATCGAAGGGATTAGAAGAGGTATGCAATTTGCTGAATAATGACAAGTCCAATCTTCTCAATGAAAGGGGCAGTCTTGTTGTTCAGTTGGAGAATGTTGAGGGGAGACTTGAAAACCTGGAACGGAGAATGGCAGAAATGGAACGAAAATATGTTGGCTTGGAAAAGGAGAAAGAATCCACGGTATTTCAAGTGGAGGAACTAAAGATTTCTCTGGGTGCGGAAAAACAGGAGCGGGTGAGTTTTGCTTTATCTAGTGGGGCCCGACTGACTTGTCTGGAAAACCACGTTCAAGTACTTCAGGAAGAAACAAGACAGAGGAGGAAAGAATTCGAAGAAGAAGTTGATAAAGCTTTGAATGCCCAGTTCGAGATCTTCATCTTGCAAAAGTTTGTAGAAGATATGGAACAAAAAAATTATTCTCTAAAAATCGAGTGTCAGAAACACATTGAGGCATCCAAATTCGCAGAAACACTGATTTCAGAGTTGGAGTGTGAAAATCTTGAGCAGCAGGTGGAAGCAGAACTGTTGTTGGATGAAATAGAAAAGGTGAGGATGGGAATATGTAAAATGTTCAAGGCACTTGGAGTTCGTCTAGATGTTCTGTCAGATGATAAGATTGCAAATGAGCAAATATTTGTGAACCATGCTATAGACAACATTGAGGATATGAAATGTTCAATCTTGGATCATGAGGATGATAAGAAGCAGTTGTTGGTTGAGAACTCGGTTCTTCTAACGCTGATTGGGCAACTGAGACTACAGGGTGTGGAAATTGCATCAGAGAACAAAACCCTAGATCAGGAATTGGAGATCACAACTACACAGTTTGTGATGGTGGAAGATGAGAAGCACAAACTTTTAGAGATGAACAGGCAGTTGAAATCAGATTATTCTCAAGTGGCTCAAGAAAACTCGTGTTTGCTAAAAGATCTCTTAGAACTGGAGGAGGAGAACTGCACGTTAGAAGAGGAAAATGATTCTATTATCCTTGACACGTTAGAGTTAAATATCCTATCAACGGTTTTCAAGACTTTTGGCACTGAAAAGGCTGTGGAACTAAGACTACTTTGTGGTGTCAATGGTGATCTTGAAAAGGAGATTGGAGTATTGATTGGGAAGTTGGAAATGAGAGAAACAGAAAACTTAATTCTCAAAAAATCAGTGCAAAAGTTGGAGAAGGAACTTCATGTGGTCAGAGAAGTGAATAATCAACTGACGGAAGAAATTTCAACTGGAAACAATTTCTTGTGTCAGAAGGAGACTGAGCTTTTAGAAGCAATACGGAAGGTTAAAGCTACAGAGGAACTGAACTCAGAATTGTGCAAAACAGTGGACGGACTGAAGGGACAACATGAAAATTTAGAAAAGCACATTGTCGAACTATCTGAAGAAAAGATGGGTCAGAACAAAGAAATTGAGTGCCTTCGTGAGGTCAATGGAAACCTGGAGTCTGAACTGGGTATATTACGTGAGGAAATTGAAGAGCACAGAATCAGAGAAGAGAACTTGAGTTCAGAGCTACAAGAGATAAGCAACGAGTTTGAAATCTGGGAGTCTGAGGCCGCAACCTTCTATTTTGACCTTCAAATGTCCACTGTCGGTGAGATTCTGTTTAAAAACAAGGTTCATGAGCTCACTGAAGCATGTGAAACTCTTGAAAATGAAAGTGCTTCTAAAACAGTGGAGATTGAAAAGATGAAAGACCAAGTTGGCTTCATGGAGACTGATATTGGACAGCTTAAGACCCAGTTGTTTGCATATGCTCCAGTCATTGAGTCTCTGAGAGATAACGTAGCATCTCTTGAGCACAATATCCTCTCTGTGCCAGAGCTTGACATGTCTGATAATGTGGAACCAAAGGTAATTTTCTTTCTTGTAGATTTAACCACTAGTGGTATTTGAATCGTGAATGAACTTTCGCAGAGATTTTCTTCGCCTCAACATGCTTAAGCCTTTGTTAGTTCAACTTGTATAACTGTTGACTTTTTATGTTCTAGACTTAATTCTACCAAATGGATAAATAAACCTTCGTTGTGATTGGTGACAATTGAAACCTGTGGAAAATGAGATTTTCCATTTTGGTTTGCAGCATTATGGACTAGCTTATACATATGGTATCATAGCATATTCAAATCTTACCTTTTTGAACAATGGTAAGATTGCCCCATTGTGACCTCACGAGTTTGAGTCGTGGAAACAGTATGTCCGCGTATGTGGCTAAGGCTGCGTATTTCTAATCCTTTCCCCAGACTGGAGTCGCGGGTCCTTGTGCATTGAATAGTCTTTTTCTTTTTTAATTGATTTGGCCTTTGCACTGTTAAATTTATGGGAGAGTGAGATCACGTTACTGCGTTTAACTTGTTTTCGTTGTATCAATTAATATTTTTTGGAGAGAGATTTTGGAAATTTTCCCTTTATCAATAAATTTCCTTTTGAGGTGATATTTGTTAGAACGCGGCAAGCCGTGCACGTCTGGCTTCCAACTTTTCCCCATCTTTTGCCCATCGGGTTTAGTGAATGTTTTGTTGTGTTCCAAAATGTCTTTCAGTGTGACTTGAGCATTCTATTTCTTGTATATTTTTTTGCAGTATGTCGATTTGGCAGTTCATCTACATGACGAAATCTGTCAAGAACAGACGGAAGATCTCAAGTCTATGATACCGAATGGAATCCCAGAACTACAGATGTTACAAACTAGGATCAAAGCATTCGAAAAGGTTCTAACAGAAGAGAGGAAAGGGCTCGCCACACAGAAAAGCCTAAACACCCCTATCGAGCTAGAGTCTCCCGTGAAAGAGATTGAAGAGTTGAGTTCCGACCAAAGCTTTGGTTCGGAGAAACACAAACGAAGGGAAGTGATGGACCTTGGGAATGAGCCAAATGGCAAACTCAAGTTGCTGAAAACAAGACCTGAGATTTCTGAAGTTAAGAATAGGATTCTGATGAAAGATATCCCACTTGATCATGTTTCCAATGCCTCATTGTACGGAATAAGTAGGAGAAGCCGTCGTAGGGCTGATGATCAAATGCTTGAGTTATGGGAAACTGTCGAGCCCAAAACATTGAAAGAGCCACACAAGAAGAAGAAATCTGTGGGCCATCAATTTGAAGATGTGGAGAGGAAGAGTGAGCATCATCCCTCTTCGGAGTTAGATATAGAAAAGGAATTGGGTGTCGATAAATTCGCAGTCCCCATGAATGAGACAAATCAGGTGCGAAACAAGAGGAAGATTTTGGAGCGACTTGATTCCGATGCCCAGAAATTGAACACCCTTCAAATCACAGTGGACGAACTGAGAAGGAAATTGGAAACAAACAAGAAGAAGAAGAAGAACGCGAAAAATGTCGATTATGATACGGTGAAGGAACAGTTGGAAGAAGTTGAGGAAACAATCGTACAGCTGGCAGAAGTCAACAGTCAACTGACAAGGAAAATCGAAGTGGGTCCCTTGCAGTCAGACGCGAAGGCTTTTTCACCTGAGATGGAGGCGGCAGGGAATTTCCAAAGGAAGAGAGTGTCAGAACAGGCGCGAAAAGGGTCTGAAAAACTCGGACGGTTGCAGTTGGAGGTCCAGAAAATCCAGTATGTGTTGTTGAAGCTAGAGGATGAAAAGAAAAGCAAAGGGAAGCTCAGATTGGCAAGGAGCAGAACCAGCATCATACTGAAGAACTTCATTTACAATGGGGGAAGGAGTAGCCCAAGTCGGAGAAAGGGTTGCCTTCGTGGGTGTTTCAGACCTTCGAGTCATGGTTATGGTAATAGTATTAATGTGTTTAATTAAATTAGCTACATGTAATCAGTTAAACTCTCTGAATATGTTGGTAGAAACTGTTGATGTTTTAGGCTAGATGAAGTGTATGAATGAAGTAGATGTAATCTAGTTTAAATAAGCTGCTCCCTGAGCTTCTTTTGTTTTCTTTTGAAATCGCTGTTATTTGCTACTTGGAACCGTTAGAAGTTGAAAGTT
>JABCMJ010002942.1:0-13423 GCA_014822125.1 Arbutus unedo
TTTCAACCTCTCCATTAAATTAGAAATAAATCTTTAAAAATATAGTAACTTAACTTTTCCATCCCCGTGGACGATCCTGATCTTTCCACTATCCTTCGGGTTAGTTTTAAATATTGACTTTATAAATATATTTTTGGTGCATTAACGACAACATCACCATGTCCCATAAGTTTGTTTTGGCTAATATGCTTATTTCGATCAATTTCGTTACTTTGGTCTCTTTCTTTATAACCGTTTGAGGTTTCAACCATTGGGTCGTGTTACTTATTTCTTTCCACATGTGCATCAGATGGATGAACATCACCTTATTTTAGCCATTCTTAACATTTTTGTCCCATCGAGCGTGCCAGAAGATATGTTGCATTGGTTTATGTTAGGAGAATTGAATTGAGTGCGAGCGTGCGAAAAATAACTTGTAATTATTATTTTTAGAAAACTTAATTTGCCAGTTTAACAATCAACAACTATCAATAATTTGTGTTTTATGTTTCCTTACCTCAACAAATATGATTTTTTTGAAGTGTTGAAATCAAACTCAAAAATAAAAAAAACTATAATATGAAGAGTTAAAAAGAAGAAAGTTTCTTGAATAACAAACTAAATTACAAAGTTATATTCGAGAATTCGCGCCAAGATCTAAGTACTTTGAACAAGTTAACTAGCTACAAACTATTGATGCATGTTAAGTACAACTACTGCTATAATTGGTTAATTTATTGCTAACTACTGGGATGAACAAAGCAACATATTAAAAAAGATTTACCTATGTGTGTTTTTGTTCGGCCTTCTTTTTCTTTATGATATTTACTATTTATAGGCAATAGCTGTCGCTATCTATTGATCATTGCTTTGCCATTTTTCGGTTCAATTTTGAATCCTTTAACTCCCCACATTCGATTCATGATTGGATCATGACTATTTGCCCACATCATAAATAATTTCTTTTCAGGAGCATTTCTTCTCTTTTTGATATTTGTCCTTGAGCCACGAAGTGAGTTACAATCCTTTGATTCCTCCATTTCACTCGTTAGAACTTTTAACCGTTAGTAACTACTTTTATCCTTATAACGACGTCGTCTCATGTCCTACCCTGATTGTGTGTGTGCATTCCCACCATTATTGCCATGTGTTATTTTATTATTGGAGGATGTCCTTTGGGTGAAAATAGGTAGATCGGAATCGAAAAGATGATAAACAAGATAAGTGAATTTTATGGGGGAAGTAAGTATTTGAATATTTGAATATTTTGATGGGGGAAGTAAGTAATTCTAAAATTAGGCGCCTAGTTTGAATTGAGAGGATGAGAAATGAAGGAAATTTTTAATTAAAATAGGTGCGAGGGAAAGGAGAAAGATATTTTTTTATTTGTTTTGTTTATCTAGAGAAAAGTGGGATTTAGATTTTTTTTTTGTCACGTTAGGAAAGTGAAACTTATAACATATTTTACTTTTTAAATTTAAAATTTTTGATATTAGAGTTTGTGTAGATAATCAATAACTTATTAGTACTTAATTTTTAAAGAATTATAGTCAAAATAAAAATTGGGTAAAATGCATTGAGCGATCCCTTACACTCACCATTAATTTTTAAATAACTTATTAGTACTTAATTTTAACAACCTCCCTTAGTTTACACTCACCATTAAGCGACCCCTCCTTGCTTTGAGCTCCGTTTTATCTCCAACTTGAAGAAAGACAAAAAAAAAGTAAAGACCAAAATCAGGGATTTTGTCGCAAGAAGGCGACGTGAAGAGTTTTCGACTCAAAAGAGTTTGATTGAAGATTAAAGACGTAGTCTCAAAAGATAGACTTTGCTTAACAACTTAAGTCCCTTTTGCCGTTAACTTCTTACAACCACCATTAATTTTGATGGATAAAACACCAAAATACTCTCATTAATCTTTTTATATCTCTTTTTGATCAAATTTGTGCAAATAAATATGTATCTTATATTTTGACAACTATTTTTTGTACAAAAATTATATTTACCACTTAATTTATCTTATTATATTGTATTTTTTATATATATTTTAGGAGGCACATATACATTTTAGCCTAACTTATAAAATAATTATTATGATTTTTAATTTAGTTTATTTTTTATTTAATGTTTCAATTTCTTTTTCTTATTAAAACTTTAAATGATGAATCAAATAAAATTTGGGTCATAGTAGTGAATTACTTTGTCAAATTACTAAAGCATCTTAGATTTTAATAACCATTATTTAGTTTTATAAAAAGAAATTCTTTTTCTTGATGAATATTATTATTTTTTCGTCATATATATGTATTTTATCTAAAAGAAAGCACATACACATTTTAATCTATTATATCAAGAAAATAAATTTCATGAGTTTGATGTAGCAAATGTTGACCGAAGAACTAAAACTCTTACATGTATTTCAAAAATTAATTTGTCACCGTCTTAAGCGTATTAACATCATCTTATTAGAATTGTTTTTCAATTCCAATCCATATTTTATGATTTTTTGATCCATTCATTGAGACAAATAAGAAAATACAAAACCGTAAAACAAAAATAACATCCACACTAACACATTTGTTTATAATCCTTAGAACATTTTCTGAATTAATAGTTGACATGACTATAAAAGAAACAGAATTATATTGATAAATAAAAAATTAACCAACCAATGCTTTCACAGAGACTTTTTTTTTTTGAGCAAAATGGTTTATATATCTTAAAGTGAGGTGAGCATAGATAAAAAAATTCGTTAACCTTAAAGATGATCTTGTGACTTTTTATTGACATTACAAAGGGTATTTTAGGTATTTAAAAACTTATCCCTGTTACATCATCATAAAATCATTCAATTTTGAACATAAATTAATATGAGGAGACAAACAATCTCTATTTTTCAAAAGCTCTCCTAAATAATCTCTATTTTTCAGGGAGGGTAGTACGTTTTACCCTAAAACAATTGACTTTCTATTTTTATTTCAGTTTATTTTTGGAGGTCCAAATACAAATAGTACTCCAATATGAATAAAGGGTGGCTTCCTTTCGGCAGACCGAGCTAGGGTTTGGCAGACATAGTGTGGTTAAGAAGAGAAATGGCGAGTAGAGACGACGACTACCGTTTCCTTCAGATAGTAGACGCCACAGCTTCGATCAATCAAAGAGTGAACCTCATCGGAGTGGTCGTGGAGACGAGTATCCCGAAACAGTCAAAGGGCACTGGTAACTTAAGAAACTTGCTCTTATTTCAGTACGTGTCTTTAAGATATATTCTTTAACTTAGAAACTTTCATCAGTAAAATTAACATAAAGCTGGTAAGACATGAAATCTCTCTTCCTCAATGGCAGAGTAACTGAACTCCCATTCCTGGTATCATTTTGAAGGGTCCGATGTTTGGGAAAGGGGGCGTGGCTATTATGAGATGTCCGGACTTATGTGCTGATCTCGGAATAGGGTATCGAAAGACTGAACTGAAACTAATTCAAGGAAGGTGGCTATGGTTTTAGTTATTCCAGACGGTATTGGAATTTTTTCCCGCATGTCTTTCTCTACGTAATGTGATTTATTGGAACTCATTGCAGACATTAGTGGAACTTCTTCCCTAATGTCTTTTTGTACAAACTATGATTTTTCCTTCTTTTTGTGTCCTATTTCCTTTTCGCCACGGCCACAAATTTAATCTTTTGGTCTTTGAATCCTTCTAAGTAGAGTGTTTTTTTAAATGAATCACTTGGGTGATTGACTTCTCAGGTCAGAAGGAAAATAATTATTTGTTTCGCCCCTTCATCTCATCGTTTGACATTTTGTAAATAATTATTTGTTTTGCCACTACCATGAATTTTCATTTTCTTACCACGTATTGTTATCCACTAATTTTCCATTACCGATCCACTAATTTCAGTTCAATTTTATCAAAAACCTGGGCTGAACCGACCCGTTGCATCCCTACCAATCACGCAGCTTACAGCCCTTTGGTGCAGCTTTCCTATACTTCTCTCAAACTTAAGTTTGTTTGTAAATTACCATTTTGGAACAATTTTTTCACTGGCTATGATGAAAGAAAGGCCGGACTTACAGCTGCTCCCAAATGGTTGGTGGTAGATTGATGAAACATTTCCTAAGGTATTTTCTGAGCCAGTTGTTCCATTGGGAAGGTTTATGCTATTCTGTTCTTGTTAATCCCCCTTTCTTTCTCTTCTCAGTTAAGCTTTTCCTTGGAGATGCTCCTGTTCTTGGGGATGCTGTTGACTTGTGCACTTCGTTGCCTTGCAAATTTCCCTCCATTCATTTTGTAGAATTTGACTTTTCTTTTTGCTTATTGCTAGAGGGGAACAACGACCAATTCATAATGCATAACATTGGTTTTCGGCTTTTATTCTTTTGGATCCTTATTTAGGCTTGGATACTTGAAAACAATAGACTAAATCTTGTGAAGGGAATTGCTCTAATGTACCTTGTATTATGTTAGTGTACTCTATACATAATGTTTTTCACAGATGACAAAATGGTGGGACTTACTGCTATTTCCTAATGGTTGGCAGTAGATTGATGGAAGATTTCCCAATGACTTGTTGAGGCAGTTGTGGGATTAGGTTGTGTGTCTTGTTGCTGATCTTATTTTGTGTTTTAATAAAACTATTTTGTTCTCCTTTACTGTAGAACAGGAAAATGTATATGCGCTCGTTAACCACTCTATCTATCCCACTTGGGTCAAGCTTTTCCTTTGACATTCTTGTACTTTTTGGGGACGTCCTTGACTTTTGCACTTGGTTGACTTCTAAATTTTTATTCACTCAGTTTTGCAAGTGCAGAGCTTGATACTTTTGTTTAACTGTTGGGCAGTAGGGCCCAATATACCCGTGGTATTTTGGTTTCTGTTCTTCCACGTTCTTTGTGTATGGTTAAAGAACTGCAAATAATGGACTGTACTTTTCCGAAGGAAATTTTTCTAGATGTACCAGGAATTCTGATTGTGTAGTGGTACCGTGTTTTGGAGCATGTCAAGTACCATGTTTCGTATTCATTCCATATTCTTTATTGTTTAGAAATTTTCTGGTTTGACTCTCATCAACGAAATTCTTGTCTTCCTCTAGTAGTCTCCCTTTGAGCAGAAATGAAGCGAAGATGTATTGATCTTCAATGTATAGTATATCGGGCAATGCACAAAGTTTCGAGAGTTTTCTTCTTCCAATTCGATGATGATAAAGCTTTCAGAGAAAATAAAATCAAGGAATTAGTTGCACGCTTTTGATGACTTCAACCAAGAAGGGCCTATCATGTAGCGATCCACGTGGCCTTATAGTGTCCTTTTTTCTTGTTATTGATCTTGATTGGTTCATGCACTGAATTTAATAATAGGCCTTCGGTTCTTGCTTCTTTCTTTTCTTCCTAGGCCTGCAATGCAATAAGCAGGTCATTTTTGAAGGAGAAACTAAGTATGCCTTTTTCAAAAAAGGTCAGAACAGGGTTACCTAGAGGTCTATTTGATCCAATCAACTGTGTAAGCCACAGGGTGCTTGCGAAAGGGTTGCTTGTCGTAACAGTAGATCGAGCTCGGAGCAACCTATCATTTATTAAATTTCTTTTCTCTTTTGGACTTGGCTCTTTTGTTAGTTGTGGAATGGGTAAGCGCCTTGTGTATAGCAAACTATTTTGGTTGATGCTTACAAAAGTTTAATAGGACTTTGAATATTGAAAACAATTGAGTGTAGTAGCTATCAGTGTCGATTCTTTAACATGTTCCTATTAGAACATATCAAAGAAAGCCCTAATTGACTTGATAAGTGGTATATGGTTTGGCAAAATTTTCACTGTCGTGGAAGAATTAGCAAGCGAGAAACGCAATATTCTACTTTATTGGTTCTCTAACATTGCTTCTTCTGAAATTATGGCAAATTGTGAATGCTTTGATTTTGTCATAATAGATTCATTGTCAGAAAACGAAAAACAAAGACCAGTGAGTAACATTCATTTATCTTTTTAAGTCATTTTTTCTAGAGTCAAATTTTGTGCGAGTAATATCCAAGAATATTGAATTAAATGAACTCTGAGACCAGTCTTTTTCCCCCTAACTTCTCGAATAAAAAGTGCTTCGTAGACAACCCTGCAAAAACACGTCCCGAGATTTTGTAAACTTTTTTTTTTATCTTGTTAACCATTACTTAGCTCCTTT
Organism: Arbutus unedo; assembly: GCA_014822125.1. Classification (NCBI taxonomy): domain Eukaryota; kingdom Viridiplantae; phylum Streptophyta; class Magnoliopsida; order Ericales; family Ericaceae; genus Arbutus; species Arbutus unedo. The sequence goes on from JABCMJ010002942.1 coordinate 6,153, forward strand.
TGACTTGGTTCTTATTGGATTTAATTGGGAAGAGATGTAATTGGTATGAAGGTTATGAATCTAGCATGACATGAGAGGTTTTACAATGATTATGATGATGTTTGTAGCTACTCTTGGATGTTTTCATTTCGTTTCTCCCTTCTTTTTTTCTAACAAGTTTTCTAAAAAAGTTTGTGTAGAAAATGGAATATGAACTTGTGCTTGGTTAGCTGTTGCTTTTGCTTTGTTTTTTATTGTTTTTATTTCTCGTTTTGATGTAATGGAGAACATGATCTTGTATGTACTGTATTTGAATTTTAAGGAACTTAAATCATTTTCTGATTACACAGTCATTGAAAATAGTTTTGACAGGTGTTTACTCCGATAGGTATAGAATTGAAGCATACTTTCTTGTTTCAAGTTACTAGTTTAGAGATTTCATTTGCTTGTCTATCACATGGATTATATAGTTTTTTTTGCTTCAGTTTTGTGGGTGTCTTGTGAATGCTATGTGGTATGGGGATAGATTACTTGAAGTTATCTTTGTTAGGAAATAATGCTAATGTTATTTCATAGTTTCAATTATTCAATGATAATACAAGACTAAGGCTTGTTAAATAGGCTAAGACTAGGAAACCCTAATAATAAGAAAAGATCTAGGGAACCCTAATGATATAAAGGGACGATATTGCCCTTAAATATAAATAACATAAAACAACATATCATACGCTCATAGCCCCCCTCAAACCCAGGACAAGATAGTGGAGAGAGTAGTGAGTTTGCGAAGGAGAAAGCGAAATCGAGTAGCTATGTGAGTCTTGGTGAACAGGTCGGCCAGCTTAAGTGTGGATGAGATGAAAGGGAGATCAATGATGCTAGCCTGAAGATGTTGACGAATGAAGTGACAATCAATTTTAATATGCTTCGTACGCTCGTGGAAGATGGAATTATGAGCTATTTGGATGGCGCTCTTGTTATCACAATAAAGAGGTATAGGAGAGTGCAGGGCAACATGCCCATGTCAGATAAGAGCCAACAGAGCCACACCACTTCAGTAGTAGCTTGAGACATGGCGCAGTATTCAGCTTCAGCCGTGGAGTGGGCAATAACAATTTGTTTCTTGCTTTTCCAAGAGGTGAGAGAATCTATAGAAACCAGAAGTAGATTTGCAATTAGTGACATTGCCAGCCCAATTAGCGTTGTCATATGCCCGAAGATTCAAACTGGAAGTAGAAGAGAGAAGTAAACACTGGTAGATGGTGCAACTAACATAGCACAGGATATGTTGCAAGGCCGTCGAATGTGTAGTGCGAGGAGCAGAGACAATTTGACTGACAATATGAACGACATAAGCAATGTCAGGCCGAGTCACAGTGAGATATACCAATAACCGACCAACTCACAATATGTAGTAGGATCATCTAGGAGACTACCATCAGAATTAGAGAACTTGGCATGCAACTCAATAGCAGTGTCAACAGCCTTGTCGTCAGTGATGTGAGCACGATGGAGAACATCACTAGCATATTTGGTTTGCGATAAGAGATAACCCTTAGGAGAGGAAATAACTTCAATACCCAAGAAATAATGGAGAGAGCCCAAATCTTTTATTTCAAATTCGCAGAAGAGATGTGATTTCCCCTCACTAATAGGAGCAGAATAACAGAATCAGAACCAGTGATAATCATATCATCTGCATATAACAGAAGAAGAAACAAGCTATTAGAAGTACGACGAAGAAATAGAGTACAGTCATGTGTGCTAGGGTGAAAACCAATCTAAAGGGCGACGGAGTGAAAACGCTCATACCAAGCACAGGGAGATTGTTTGAGACTATAGAGAGCACGACGAAGACGACAAACCAGGCCAGAAGAATAGGAAAGTCCTGGAGGAGGATGCATATAAACTTCTTCCAAGAGATAGTCATTGAGGAGCGCATTGTTAACATCCAACTGAAAGAGAGGCTACTGATGCACAACTACCACAAAAATAAGAGTGCGAACTGTAGTCATCTTTGTAATAGGGGTAAAGGTCTCCTCATAGTCAATCCCATATTCTTGAGAGAACACCTTTGCAACTAAATGGGCTCTGTAGCGCTCTAAAGAACCATTTGAATGAGTTTTGACTTTGTAAATCTATTTGCAGCCAATGAGATTTTTACCATCCGGTAGAGGAACCAAGTTTCAAGTGTGAGTAGTATCAAGAGCAATGAGCTCGTCATTCATGGCATCAACCCAATTTGGATCTGTGCAGGCTTCTTTATATGACCTGGGTTCAAAATAAGAGTGGATTCGAGAAAGAAAGGAATAATATAAAGATGAAAAACAGGTATTAGTAAAGTCAAGTCTTACCGGAGGACGACGATCACGAGTGGGATACTGCGACGGTGATGGATCATGATCCGAAGAGGTAGGAGGGGTGGCAGTAGAGCTAGGAGGAGGAGCTGGAGGTGGTGCGCGATGACGAGAATAGACTAAGAGAGAGGTTAAAGACATGGTAGTAGATGATAGAACCGAAGAAGCAACAGGAAGATCTGAGACATCAATAGTAGTGATATATTCCTTGGACAGCACATCAGAGGGGAAGGGATTTGGATGAACCAAGTCTTGCTTGGCAACTAGTACATAGGTAGGTGGAAGGGAGAAGAAAGGCAGACGCTTGAGAAAGGTGACATGTCAGGACACATAGTTTCTTGGTCACAAGATCATAACACAGATAACCCTTTTGATTGATGCTGTAACCCAAGAAGACACCTAAGACACACCGAGCGCTAAGCTTTGTGCGATCCCACTTCGGAAGGAAGACAAAGCAAGCAAAACCAAATACGCGGAGAAGAGAATAATTGAGAACTTGACCATAAAGACACTTGTAAGGACAAGTATTAGAGAGAAGAGGGGTGGGCATCCGATTGAGAAGATATGCTGCAGTCAGCATAGCTTCGCCCCAAAATGCAAACGGAACAGAGGATGAGAGAAGAAGAGATCGGGCAGTATGAAGGAGACGACGATGCTTTCGCTCAACTTAACCATTTTGGGCCGGAGTCTTAGAATAGGAAGACTGGTGAATAACCCCTTGGGCGTGCTGGCTTGTACTACCTTGTTGATGATGTTGTCTCTAGTTCTATTGTTCTCCAATCTTCTGTGTCACCATATCAACATCATTGTTGTCTTGGTCATCCGCCCCTATAGACCCTTAAATAGCTAGTTCTTTCGTGTAGTCGTCTTGGTGAATTGTCATGTGAAGTCTATGAGCTGAGTAAATACCGTAGTGTCATTTTATCCTAGGATTGAAAGTCGTGTTTTGTGCCCATTTCAGTTAGTATGTTTGAATATTGGGGGCCCATGCGGGTTTCTAATGTTTTTGGTTTTTGGTTTTCAGCATTATGTTATTTTTGTTGATGTTTTATCCCGTGTTACATATCCTTATCTCATCAAAGAGTGATCGAAGTAATTTTTCGTTTTTCAATTGTTTTATCAAATTAAAACTTAGTTTGATACTTGTATTCGTTTATTTCATTTTGATAATCCATGAGAATATTTTCACTCTACTCTCTCAACTTTTTGATTTTCATGGTATTCTTCATCTGCCCTTTTATGCTTGGACCCTCCAACAAAATGGAATTGTCGAATGCAAGATCCATCATTTATCAAAGGTTATGTTTTCACTTTTGTTTCAAATGCATGTTCCTAAGTCTTACTAGAGTGATGCTGTTCTTACGGTTTGGTACTTGATCAATTGCATGCCCTCCACTATCTTCGGGGGTCAAATTCCCTATTTGGTCTTATTTCCTGATCATGCTATACACTCCTTGCCCCTTGGGGTTTTCAGGTGTACATGTTATGTTTTTGTTCTAGATTTTGTCTATGACAAACTTGATCCCTAGGTCATTTGGTGTGTTTTTCTGGTGTACTCTCGCACTGAAAAAGGATATAAGTTACTCTTCGTCCATTCGTCATAATTTTGTATATGCAGATGTTACATTTAATGATTCCTTTGCCCTTCTTTGCTTGCACCACATATCCTATCGATCCACCCCATAATATTTCCTATCGTTACCCCTCCAGTGCAACCCTTGCTGGCATATGTTCGCAGCTCCAAAGTACTGTTTGCTATGCTTCAGCCTACTGTGCCAACTTCTTCGTCTCCAGATCCCCCTCCGTCTCTTGACTCTCTTTTTATTGCCCTTCACAAACGTTTTTGTTTTTGTGCTTCTCATTCTATTATTGAGTATGTTTCTTGTGATCATTTGTCATCCTCGCTTCATGCCTTTGCTACTTTTGTTTTGTCTTTGTTCCTTACACTTTTCAAGATGCCTTAATTATGTCCAAGTGGCGGACAAATATGGAGGATGAGATGTCCGCTCTTCATCACAATGGGACTTGGGAGTTGATTACTCTTTCTTCTGGCAAAATCCTAGTTGGTTGTTGCTAGGTGTTCACTGTCGAATATCATCTAGATCGATCTGTTGAGCAGTACAAAGCTTGCCTTAGTGCTAAGGGCTATACTCAGACTTGTGGTGTTGATTGTGCTGGGACTTTTTCTCCCGTTACCAAGATTGACTCTGTGTGGCTTCTTATAACTCTCGCTACTAACCTTGGTTGACTATTATAGCTCGATGTCAAGAATGTTTTTTTGCATGTTGATCTTGTTGAGGAGGTATATATGGAGCAACCACTTGGGTTTACTGCTCAAGGGGAGTGTACTTAGGTATGTTGACTTCGCAAAGCACTTATGGGTTCAAACAGTCTTTGAGAGCTTTGACAAGTTTAGTGATGCTGGTTGGCATGTGGCGTTATCAATCAGATCATGCAGTCTTTTTTCCCACATTTAAGGGGAAAAATATTGGTGATTGTTTATGTAGATAATATCATCATTACGGGTGATGATCAACTAGGTATTGCCAAGTTGAAGGAGTTCCTACGGCGTTAGTTTCATACCAACGAATTGGGCAGACTATGATACTTCCTAGATATTGAGGTGGCTCAGTCTAAGGACGGAATTAGTCCGTCTCGGCTCAATTATGTTCTGGATATTTTAGAGGAGACTGCCTTATTGGGATTGAGACTTGTGGATATTTCTATGGTGTCAACTCTTGGTTGATGAGGGGGAGTTACTTTTTAGTCCTGACCAGTATTGTCGATTAGTTGTAAGTTAAATTGTCTTACCATCACGCACCCTAACATTTCATTTGTAGTTAGTTTGGTGAATTAGTTTATGTCTGCACCTCAACTCCCTCATTGGGAGGTTGTTCTTTACATTATGAAGTATCTAAAGGCTCATCCAAGGCGAGGTTTGTTTTATCGAGCCAGGGGTTACTTATGTGTTGAGGCATTTACCGATTCAGATCGGGCAGAAGGATTTTATGACGGAAGATCAACTACTAGTTATTGTGTTTTCCTAGGTGGTAATCTGGTGATTTTGAAAAGTAAGAAGCAAACTGTTGATGCACGATCAAGTGTAGAAGCTAAATATCGTGCCATGGCAAACACGACATGTGAGATTAATTGGGTACGATCCTTCCTTGAAGAGATAGGCTTTGGTGTGTAGTTGCCCATGAATATATATTGTGATAATCAGGCAACTATTCATATTGCATTTATTCTCGAGAGGACCAAACTTATTGAAATCGATTGTCACTTTGTTTGAGAGAGGGTGGATAGTGGCATGATTGGCACTCCTTTAGTGTCTACAAGTGCTCAATTGGCTGATATATTCACCAAGCCATTATGCAAGCTATGATTAGAGCTACTATATAACAAGTTGGGTCAATGTATTTTAGCTTGGGAGTGTTACGAGTTATTATAATATGCGTTTAGTATTCTTAGTATTGGGGTATATGCGTCTTTTACCTTGTACTCATTCCCTATATAATGTATGGTGTTTGGGTAAAGAATTAAGAATCCTAAACACCTCAGATTAATTCCAATAACAAGCCTCATCTCACCATTTATATCTTTTTTGTTGAGTACTGGAGTTTGTTTTGTTATAACTGGTTTGCAATTGCTGTTCAGGGTCAGCTTAACATGAGTTTACTTATCAAGTTCTCATGATTCCTTTTTGCAGATTGTTTTCTTACTGTGAAAATAGTTGATGAATCATATTCAAGTCCTGGGATTTCAGTCAATATTTTTGCTGAAAATATGGAGAAGCTCCCTCATGTTGAGTCAGTAGGAGATATAATTCAGCTTTCTCACGTGGTGGTATTGCCTGATAGCTAATTCCTTTCTCTCTCTCTCTCTCTCTCTCTACACACACACACACATATATGTATATACATGTACATATATTTGTTAAGTGATGAGATCCTTGCAGTTTTGCTAATGTCTTTGCTTTCACTACATTTGACTGATTGTTATATTCAGTTTGTTGTGTTCTTGATTTCAGTTTTTGTCATTGTGCATGGAATCCCCTTAACAACTATTTTTGTTTTGAAATGAGAGGAGGTAATTAGTTTCCAGAGATCTAAGATTTGGCTGTATGTCCAAATATTTTACAGTCTGAAGTTATCCAACTGAGCAACTTGTCAGTTTAGCTCTCCATCTTAGATTTTTGTGGAATCTGACATCAAATTTCAGCTACTTTCTCAGAATTTGTTAAATGTCGTTTTGGTGCACTTGCATTCTTCATCTTTTTTTGGCACTCTTCATTATGAGTTATTTTTTCTTTCAAAATCATATATGTAAAAAGCCTTACTCTTAAATGAACAAACCTGTGTTCTTTTACTTGGTTTATATCTTGCTTTTGTATCCACACATTTGAAAGATGATCAATTGAGCACATTTGGTTATGTTCATATGATAAATCTCTGTAACACTAACAAATTCTACGTAAAGAAGATAGTTTGCTTTCAATTTTAACTGTGGAAAATATTATGTCTCTTTCGCTGAAGAGGAATTCGTATGCTGATTCAGACTGCTTATCATTTCTGGCACTTTCTGCTCTACTTAAATCTTTTACTAAGTCATGCAAATTCGAATAAAAGAGCATGAAAAGGAATGCTGCACTTGCAAATATAGGACAAACCATGATAATTGTTGAGTTATTTTATGTTTCTAGTATTAGATAAGTGAGGGTAGTTTTGTCTATGTTTTGTACTCACTCCATATATTATATAATATATATTATATATATATATATTATATTATATAATATATATATTATAAATATATATATTATAATATATATATATATATATATATTATATGTCAATAATATCTGCGTGCTAGGGTTAATTAACACCGTAAACTCTTTTTGGTTATTTGGTATCTAAACCAACCTAAAACACAACCAAC
>JABCMJ010002943.1:0-28735 GCA_014822125.1 Arbutus unedo
GTGGAATAATGGCTGTGAAAGGTACAAGGCTCTAGATGCTCCATTGTGTGGATACCTTCTTCATTCAATAACTTTTGCGTCCGAGGAAATACAAAGATTTTCAAGGATCTGGGCCAGAGATGGAAATGGTGAATCACATGGCTACACCCCTTTTGCATGTTTGGGCAATGATATGTAAAATACCAATCTCCCACCACACTCAGAAATACTGGTCTTAATTCCAGACGTATTATATAGATGGACAAAGAATGGTAAGATCATGGCCACAATTTATTTCCATTTCCATAAGACTGTTCATATGACAAATTCCTAGTACTTGTCAAAAAGATCTGAACTAGACAGCACGGGACAGCTCAAGTTTCATAAAATTAACTGGACTATCTCCCGAAAAACACACAGAAAAAGAAAAAGATGATAAGTAACGAAATGGCAGAAGCAAAACAGATATAACAACTCTTACTTTTGGAAATAAAATCATGCCATGAGTATGTAAGTGATGGAAGGTGCACTATAATTCTCGTGGGGTCAACCAATGGCTTAATCTGCAAAAATGACAAACATTGTAGTTACCAATATGAGAGGGGCTGCAGAGAGCAGATCATATGCTTTCACGAACTTAACACAAATAGTTGCCCTCAAAAAGGAAACAACGAAGTCCAGATTAAGAAATCGCTACTTGCCTGGAGAAAGTAGGCAAACAAGAATTTGCATGCAAAGATCACCAACCAGTACAGCACATACCTGCAGTAGTCAAAATGAAGTTCGGGATTTTACTCACCCAGAAACAAAGAGGTTGTATTTTCAGCTAAGGCTGCTACTCAATTTCACCCATACAACTGAATCAGGTTCTTTAAGTGAATGGAAGCCCTCCTACTAATGAATACCTTCTTGTGTAAGCAACTTATGGCTCTGAAACTCCGCTAACCCCCCCCCCCCCCCCCCCCTCCTCCTCCTCCTCCTCCTCCACCCACCCCCAAGTGAGGAAGAAAACCATTTCACGAAAAAAGTCAACTAGGGTACAATACATCATAGAAGGAAAAACCAGCCCTCTATAATGTAATAAAAGAAGACCCAAAATTGAGACAAAATCATCACCAGCTTCGTGGGACCACTATCTTTACTGGCCCTACAGTTATGGCCTTTTTACTATCCATATTATGTGAAAGCTCATGGAACAGAAGCTATTCTCCCTTTGTTTAATAACTTTTCACCTTCTCCCCTATTTATACATGAAAAAAACCAGTGAGCACTAAGTTGGCTCATTCATCAAATACCATTCTGCATCGTAACAACTAGACATCGAACCATACACTTGACTAGCTAAATGCATCTGCTGCAATTATTATTAAGTTACACGGTTTAAACCTTGCTCACTCAACAACAAGAAGCTTTCAACCACCAGCAAGGTCTGTGATGGAAAAATGTCATATCATCCATTTAATTACCAAGTGACGCTGCACACCAGAAAAGGGAAACATCCAGAACTACTCGGAAATGATATACTTGAAGACACCCCCTAAGCTCATCAGCTTTCACATCGTCGCCTTTCTAATGAGATGAAAAGCAGTAGAACCTATAAATCGCTGAGATTGACCTAACTGTAGAAAAGAACTGGCTGACCAACGAACGAAGGCACAAATGTTGAAGCAAGCATGCAACAAGACAGCAGCCAGCCAGAATAGCTGCCCTGGGCCAGCTGACCTAACTGTCATACCTCTTGACCACACCAGGACATCAGGAAGTGAACTCTAAGATCAATTTTAGGTACTTATTCACATTTACTTTGATTCATTATGCTGCTAGGAGATCTAACGGCATTATATTTGGTGCTAGTGTATGAGGATATAATGGAAATTACTCAATTTATCGAGAGTGGAGTCTTCAGTGACCCAGTCCATTGAGTCATAAAGCGGCTCAAATGAATCTTACCTGAAGCCCTAGTTGACCTATACTCATTGTTTCAAGTCTGGAGTAATACTTCTTGTGAAAGTAGAATACGAGGTAACCACATAAATGTTTGGGCCCATTGATTCACTAGAATTGATACAATTAAGGAACTATAGTGCTGTCTGTTGCGTAACCCTTTACAAGGTGCCTGAATAAACCCACGATGTATTCATGGGATTACTGTTTGCTGCGGTCAAAAGGTTCCTTTGCAGCCCCAGAACCCAAATCATGTCCAAAACAACCCACCTTTCTTCTACCTATTGGCCTTCCGTTTACCCACTATCTTAAAGCATCCAACTCAAAACTAATTGGCAATTGGCAATGAGTGGAGAGACCACCCAGGCTCATATACTAGTTTTGGAGATGACACATAATGTGGGACAAACTCTTAACACTCCCCCACACGTGTGACCCCTAACCCGCATATTGAGAGGTAAACAATGGATCCATTACACACAAATCAGAGATGTACTTAAGGCACAAACAATGGGGCAATCAAGAAAGAGTCTTAGCCAAACGCCTCCAAAATTCTAGCTTTTATACCGACAAGTGACAACCAACTCAAAACTAATTGGCAATGAGTGGAGAGACGGTACAAACTCGTACACTAATTTTGGAGGTAATAATTAATCAATGTGGGACAAACTCTTAACACACTAAAACCCTAAATTAATCACTGATATGAACCCTTGAACAGGCTCTGCGCTGACAATTCAGTGAGCTGACACTTTTGATCATCAAAGCGAATCTCTCAGTTATTCAACTTCAAACCCTAAAGTCTTTCTTCTTCCTTGTAGAACAAGAACTATAAGATGCCAGTTACCACTACTCAAACTACCACAATTACCAACCGTAGGCGGCCCAAAGCCAAATTTCTGAAAGCTGTCCATCATTCGGCTTCTTATTCAACCATCCCCAATGAAGTTTGAATTCCCTTTTCCACTTATGAGAGAGCTGTTTTAAAATTTTAGCCAACAACCCAGAAAATTCCACTCACCCTCATATGCTTCAGAACAACAAAAGCAGACATATTTCTCCTGTAAGAAAAATGTTCAGCGAAGAGAGGAGAAGGGCTCGACATCAGGAAGGAAATGAAGGTAGAAAAGTACCCCGAAACAAGAACCTAAAATCAAGATGGGACACTGAAAAATATAGCCTCTCCAGGAAAGTGCAACGTAAACAATTAGTTCCTTCGCTTCCAGGAATGTGAGAATGCAAATTCCCCTTCTTCGCCTGCGGGATCTACATGAACTCAGTTATGCATTTTACACTCCAACTTAGTAGTTTCATTAAATCTTTAAGTATTTTTCCTCATCTAGAACAAGAGGCCCTCCAAAGCACAGACATGCCTACTGTCATTCATATTTTTTACTATTTAAACTCCCTCACTACCAGAAAGCTGCAATTGACCATTACCAAGAGTACAAATTATTCTTGTTAAAGCATCCAACCCAAAACCAATTGACTATGTGTGGGAACGCCACCCAAGCTCACATAATTGTTTTGGAGGAAATAATTAGTCAACGTTGAACAAGCGCTAACAACTCCAATTGAACTTGTCAATTAACAAATTGTATATGAACCAAGAAAAGAGATTAAATGTTAACTCCAAACCTATTTCTTATAATTTGGAGATAAAATCGTTGCATCCCAGTAAGTTTAAGTTATCCCTCCTACAAGTGGAAAAATCTTGTTCTGTACTTTAATGTTGCATGGATGTGGCTATGTACCAAGAGCATGGGTGATCGGTAATGTGTGAAACTCAACTACAAGAACCCCATGGAGAAGACTCGAGCAGCCAAGCCACAGTCTCCAATTCTTCTATTTGTAACTAAGTGAAGCTTCTGTACAACCAGTCTTTTCATATGCATATCGACAAAGATAGTCAACGATAGAAACTTTAAAGCATCGACCACAGGTTTGGTGTGAAGTGTGAACACATACAGAAAACTCAAGCAACAGGCTCATGACAACTTAGTAGCAAACAGCTGATATTACGAATACGGTGCCATAGTTTAAGCCAACCAGACTTGACACTAATAAATCAACATCCAAGTTATCAAGGTTCCAACATTGCAACATGGTAATTAGAAAGGATACAGTATTAGTGAGAGGGAGGACTCTGATACAGAATCAGCAATAAAGAAGACTATGATAAAGCATCAGCGATAAAGAAGAATATGATAAAGCATCAGTGTGTTAGAAGAACAAGATTGAAAACGATTAAGGGTAAGTGGTCTCTGAATAAGCAATGAGAGCAGCAGTGGCGAGCAACAACAAAGAAAACCCCTATATCAAAGTGAATAATGACAAACCTTAAATAATCAGTGGTCCTTTCATAAAGGCCACGGCCCACAAAGTATCGCTCCTGGGAAAAACAAAACAATTTTGTAAAAGAAGTTGCCGAAAGATACTAAGAGTCAATCTTGGAATGATTCAAAGCTCACATTCAACAATAATCACCTGATAAATCCACTTGAAAAATTGAAAGAATGACTGATCGGAAATTTCAGATAGTTGATGACAAGCTGGAAATTTAAGTAGCATTGCAAAGACAATGCGTAAACCGGCATAAGCACCCAATACAAGAACATAAATCCGAAAATAAGTTGATTGGGAAGTTGGTTTATTTCTTTCTTCCAAAACCTTCCTGAAAAAATAGTTTATTGGAATGAGTGAGCAAACAGAACAAGCAGTAATGAAAAATAAGATCAACGGAAGAGCCTACACAAAATTTTAGATGAACAAAGGAGATAAAAGAGGAATGAAGGAAATCAAATGAGAGGAGAGTGAGGACTCACACATAAAGGTACGTGACAAATGCAGAGCTCAATCCAAACCAGAAAAATCTAATAACAATCCTAGAGATAGCCATGGCCCTTGCTGTGCTGTAAGCCCCAAATGTAAGCAAGACGTCCAAAAGACCTATATACACCGTAAAATGACAAATAAGGAAATCCAAGAGGAAAAAAAATTAGACTCCTAAAGTTAATAGAAATGCAACAAAAATAAGAAGATAGAAGAAGATAAAAACTCACTCTCAATGAAGTTCATAATGGTATATGTTGGCCCAATACTAAGTACAGTTTTTAAGGTATTAAGATTAAGTTTTCCCCCATGGAAGGCAATGATGGTCAACGCCTGAAGGAGAAAAAGAAAACACGATTTAGAATCTGCATTCAAACTAGCACAGTTGTATCACGTGGATAAATTTACCTGGAACATTACAACCAAAAAAATCCACATGCGATGAAAACTCCGATACAAGTGAAGGAATGTCCGATGCTCAACAAAACTGCTTTTCCCAGTCTGCCACTCACAGACAACCAGAAAAACAAGTGACTAACTAAGAAAATGTAAGGTGCAAAGATTGTAGCCAGGAAATAGGAAATAAAACTAGGAAAGGTCCCCTCGCATAAAATATTTCAAAATGAATTAAAGAAGAAAAAATCCAATAGTAACCACACTAGTAGCCAAAGAAACATGAAAAAAATAAATAGTTCAAAATCCTTGGACGTGCCGAATGACAAAAAGCAATACAACACAGGCATCCACAGCAGAAAAAAATACAACATAGGCATCCGCAGCAGAAAAAAAAGGCAGTAACAGAATGTCAGCTTTAGAATTAAAAATAGCAACAAAATAAAATGGTCTCTATAAGCCTTCAGGTTGATTGAAAAATTCTTCAAGACAAGAATGCTTTACAAAGCAATCACTCTCTGCGAGCTATGATTTAAAAAAAAAACATACGAAAATACTTCTTACTCTATGGAAACTACTCCATATGACATCAAAAGAAATGACTCCTCTGCCACCAAATGATCCGCAAATACGTGGAGAATCAAAAACCACTTTTTCCTCTTCTTTCCAACTTCATCCCCACACCAACTAGAAAAAGCTACACCACTCCTACCGGAACACCAACCCCGTACAACACCAAGCAAGAACCGCTGTCCAGAGCTCTCAAGCAACACCACGGTAAATCAGAGAATGATTCACTAACTATCTACCTTGCTTGCACATGTAACAATAATCCATAGAGATCTAATTATCAAGTGCGAGGATCTTACACTGAGGCGCACATCACAAACAAAAAATGCTACCTTGGGAGGGTGCCCTTGGGCCAAAAATAGCTCTCCAAGGTAAAGGAATAGATAGGGTTGCTAGGAAACCACAAAAGAAGGATTGAACTTGAAAGGAACCTCAATAAGGCCCGTTAACTTGACCATCTCTCAATTTTAACCCTCCCTGACAAGCAACTATCTCTAAAGACTTGAGTTCTCTCCCTTTGGAGATAGTAAGCCACCATATTATTCTTGTCCATTGCCAATGGCATCCAGTAAACAACTAGAAAGGAATTGCCAAGTCCCGCTTGCACGACTTATGGGACTAAGAACTGAGCCCTCCTGACATCCCCCTTCTTGACGAGACTGGTCTATCCCACAAACCTATCCAACCCTTTCCTCGTACGTGCTCAAAGGCAAATGCCATGAGACATACAAACCTCGAGAGAAGTCCAACCACAGCCATATGTGGAGACTGCCACCCACAACCATCTGTCGTTTCACAACCAAACCTTCACAAATATTTCCAACTTTTTTATCCTGAATAAGTAAAATTGTTTTAAACAACACGTTGAGAGGGTACCGCCCTTGCACAACAGAAAAGGAAGAACATACAAGTAGAAAAAAAATACACAACAAACCCAAAAAACACACATATCCCCCTACTGATTCCTTGAAGCAACCCTACATGCCCATACCACAACAGCAACTACGTGAAAATCACTTTGCAAGCTCTGCCAAAATGGAGCTTTCTCAAATTTTGAATATGATTCCCATTTGTTAGGACGATTCTCATTTACAGCCTCCCGAATTCCTCCATGAAAACAAAGAAAGCATTACAGTCTTTCAGAATTAGCATTCCATCCAAAATGGAACTGCTCAGCCCCCAAGGGCCTGAAAAAAGACACCACCCCAAAAAAAGAACTAAAACAAATATACCTTTTTTCCTCACACCCATTCTTGCTAACTTTAATTCACCCCTCATTGGTAAGAAAAATCCCCAACACATCTTCTACTAGAATGCAGAGGGAGGGAAGATGCCATGGGCAGAAAACAAATGAACAAAATTATTACAAAGTCAAACAATATCAACTTGAATACCCCATCCCCACCCACCCAACCCCTCCAAAAAAAAAAGGAGAGAGAGAAAAGAAAAAACTAATTTACAGATAAGTAACTAAACCAGTTATCTAATTATTACTTATTCAGAATGCAACCAAGTTATGTAACACACTGAAAGCCCCGCTTGGAAACTAATTTGAGTAGTCCAAGCCATCCAACAAGATCAGCGCCCAAACCCAACAAGCCAACCTAATTCTGTAGGCCAAACGGGAACTAAAAATAGCAAAGCATTTGATCAATTCGTTTCGCCGTTTTTCAGAGTTCAATCTTTGAGAAGCCTTATATCCAATTGACAAAACAAAAGACGTGTAACTATCTTCAAGTATTTATTTTTTTTCCCCTGAGACCAACAAAACTAGTATAATCTTGCAAAAATAAGGGGGCTACAAATTAAAAGCAGGTTAAGTTGTCCACCAAAAACTAAGACAAAATAAAAGCCCAAGAAAAATTCCCAGAAATTGCACAATTCCCTCCTATCTCCGAAAATCAAAAATAATAAAATGTCTTTAATCAAAGGAGAAACCAAAGCCAATAGATCACAAATGACAAGCCTTATCCCATACTGAGTCAACATCCTCGATATACCGGTTGATTGAACAAAAAAGGGGGCTCAAACTAGTGCTACAAGTGTCATTAGAGTTTAAAAGATCAATGTATGGCATGGTCATCAAAAAGAAAACAAAAATACAATCAAAAATGAAAACATCTATTATTAATAGTAAAATATATCAAACAATGACAATAATTTTGTGACAAATCATTGGTAGAACCAACCCTTTTCCCCTTTTTAGGCGGCTTCCTAAGAAACGATGACTCGCTCTTCATAGGCCAGCTCAATGCGAAACAAGCAGGTGACCTGCATATATTGCAGTAATGAGATCACAAAGTACAGTTTACAACACCAAGACAAACAAAAATCAACTTATTAAATTTGTGAAGTAGCACCAGAAATATTCATTAAAATCATCATAATTTCTCCATGCAGCGTGTGAGGCTTTCCCCCTATCATTTCTAGCTTCCTGTAGATAAAACAAATGAATGAAACAAGAACGAAATACACATACAAGTAAAGCATTAATCCCTTCCTACACTACCTACATAAAGGAGAAAAGCATGTATGCAAAACAAAAATGTGACATTACATCAAAAACTTTAATGAATTTCTCCAACAATGGGTGACTACCATATTCTCCAAGTAGTTGAGATAAGAATGTCAGAGTTAAGTTGAGGTAGGTGGTCAAATTCAATCCAAAGGCCTTCCTACTCCAAGTAGGTGGTCAAGTCGGATCCCGATAATTTGAACATTGTCGTGTTGATGTGCCTGTGTCAGTCTGTGACCCGTGTTGTGCATCCTAAAGCATCTCCAGCAAACACTTAGAAAGTTAGCATATAACTGTACTTTGTTACCCAACTTTATAATTTGAAGGTGATTTTCTGCATGCACTCAAGCAGCCTCTACAAATTTCAATATATCATGGTTTTTATCTTTTCATACAATCATAAATATTAAAGGGAATTAAAAATCTTCTTTTATACATATCGGTTGCATTTTATTGGTAGATGAAACTGGCTAAAATTCATTATAATCTTTTTATCGTTTTTTATCACCAAATTAGTGGATTAATTTCTTCCCAAACTCTCACTCCTTTCACTCTGTGAACTATGTGATAAATCCTTCTTTTTAGGTATTGTAGATTCATGTGGACAAATTAAAACTTGTCCCAGTAAGTGTAAAAGAAATAAAATTAAAATCTAAAACTGAAAGAGTTCACAACGGTGAGCAGCAAACTAATTTTCATATATTGAAGTTATACTTACTAATATTACTGTGAACGGTAATAAACAAAAAGCAATGGTAAAGGAACTAATGAAATAAATTAATTTGATTTTGAAGTATGTTAGTCAAACTTCAAATTTAGAGAGAGAATTTGAAGGGTGGGATAGTGTTGGAAGATTCTGTTGTAGTCCCTACAACGTCACAGAAGGTTCTGCTGGAGATGCATAGGATACTACTCAAACCTAACAAATAGTGGAACTGAATTTCAAACGGTTATGCCCCCAAGCGACGGATGTTAAACATTTCTGCAGGAGTAACACAGAAAATGTACCAGTACGTAGTAATGGCAGCATATTTCTGTATGGCTCTGCTAATATTGACTTATAATAAATAAGAATACTATTTCAATTACAGTTATATGAATGTGATCAAAGTAAATAAGTGAAAAGAACAAGGTCATACAAAAATAATTAGAACACAAAATGTAATTACAGAACTGGAAACCCATTATAAGTCCACTAACCGCTGCCAAGGTCTCATATATGGGACAAATGATTTGCTGAAGGAAGGACACCGAACCATTTTCACCAATGCAACTTGCTGCCGGAGTAGCTTCACCATGGTCCAATATTGCATCCAACTCTCTTGCCATCTGCAGAAACCAATGTAAAAATATCTTGGCAACCCGTCAAAAAGCACAGCTATGAAAATTTGGCACTTGTCCAACTGATTTCACAGCAATAAGATTTACACAAAGCACAATCAGGGAAAACTATAACAACTCAAATTGACAGAAAAGAAAATTTAAACTTAATAACCAATAAAGAATAGGCTATCCAACAAATAGTACAAGAAATCAAGAAACACAAAAATCGGGCTTGAGTTAAAAACCAAGTATGAAAACCGATAAACATAATACAGCACAAATTAATAGCTTTTTACTAGGTCGGAAAAGTAGGAAACAAAGACGGCAAAAACATTTATTAGTTCCACATTGAGGGTGACAAAAAAGGAGAAGCTAGCAAATCAATTAGTGAGTCAACTAAGATAAGCAAGAAAAGACATGCATGTAACTCATCAAAAAAGAACAGAAAAGACTTACATGGTGAAATATATAGCAAACACATTCAGGAAGAAAACGGACATTTGCAGCTTCGCCCCATACGAGGAAATACAAAGAAAGCAAATAAAGCCTCCTTTCCCGATTAATTGCTTCTAGACTGTCCAACAAATATATGTTAGAAGCAATAGGGTACCAAATGTAACTTATGAAATTTCAAAATAGCAGCAGGCTTCAGAAGTCACCTATTCCATACAACACGTATCCGCAAATATTTGCACCACTTGATGTAGTTATCCAGCACCTTCAAGAAAACTTCTGTGATGGCTTTCTCATCTATTTTCTGCCACAGAAAATCATATATGCCTATTGGTATAAAGAATGCAATACAAAATATACTCAGACATTACCAGCACACTACTGAAGGGAAAGATGAACAGCTAGCATCTCTGCCACGTTTTTTCCTCGTTCGATAGGTGTTGATGACACATATTATTGCAACCAAAAGAAATATGCCAACCATAATTCCAGTTACGTGCAGAAGTGCCACATAAAACTTGCTTTTGACTTCTGAATTCTGAAAGTAACCAAAGAAGTACAATAGCGATATACATACTAGTTTTTGGTTTACAAAGTTCAACAAGTTAGGCAACCTGTAATTCCTATAGAACTCCGACTGGCTTTTTGCTAAAACTGACTTTTCCCTTTTTGGTAACAGAGACTTGTAAAGCCCTTTCTGCAAGTGCAGAGGTTCAACTATTTAAGCCCTTGGTAATGGCAGGCCCTCTATTTTACAGGATATGAGAATTGGCAATTCAAAATTATTGATTTCAAATATTGGTCTCTTTGACTCAGAATTCCTTATAACCGTTCATCGTTTCCCCATAAGCATTTTTTAATGCTGATAATCAAGAGGCCACTAGCAAAATCTTATCACGACATTCTTATCAATAACACAGCATGGGAATTACCAAGTTATGGATATCTACAAGTTCAGATTTTGGTGAGAAAAACATGCTTCTTGTAGTTCTTTGAAAAAAGAAGTCCGGTTTAGAATGTCAAAAAACACCATGCTGTACAAGATAAGATGTACTTCCATCCATATAATAATACGACAAGTTCAAGGTCAATTATATTGAAAACTAACAAAATTATGGCAAACAGCTTAACCAGAGTATGAAACAGTTGTCCAAAGAACTAATGTTATCTGCAGCACTCACCGGATCAACCTCGCCAGGTAATCCAAGTCGTGACTGGGCATTTGCTATGGTAAGAACAACACTCTCTCGCTGGTTCCTTACATTGTCTTTCTGTAATGAAGCATGATAAGCCAACAGAGAGAACCAGAAAAATAAAATCAAAAGAGAGGCTGGAAATGTTAATGATAACCCAAGACTGTGCATAGTAAAACAGTGGCAGATGATAAAGACAGCTCCTAAACAAGCATGCATGCATATGCGCAAACAAAAAAGAAGGGGAAGACAAGGAATGGCAAACATTAAGAACCAACAATGAGACCAAACCAGAGTAAGCCCTGCTTCCCATTCATTTTGGGCAGGGTACAGGAATCATTCTTCACTGTATATTTGAGATTAACCATGATTCTCGCCAGTAAATAACAGCACATTCGAAAAAAGATCATGGATCCTATCTGTACAGTATGTTAACGGACAAGCCAGTTAATGTTTACTCCTATTGAAACATTGACATAATCCCATTGTCACGAAATAATCTCCTCGCTCCAATGTTATCATCTAAGTCACCTATCTCCTTCAATTGGTTGGGTAGAAACTGAAAACATATTAATTAGCAGGGACTCAGACATAAAGCAAAACTACTGCCACAGAAAACCATCTAATACAAAATCTTCAAATATGGAACACCTTTTTTTAATCAACTAAACCAGGGGCTCTCTAAACGGCTATTCTCGCCCTCTTTCGACAATAGCTAAAATCTCATCTTGCTCCCCTTGGTTCTTTCTTTCCTTCAATCATCAATCCAATATTCCCCATATTTTGTTCCTTTTCTAAAGTGGTTATGGTCTATCACTACATACTTAACGGCATCAAAAGGTTGCCGCCCAAAATCTGAAAGAAGAGACAAAAAAGCATAGACTACTCTCGAAAAAGGGAATTAAGAGAATCAAGAGCAGAATCTGAGCTTGGGTTCACAGACCCAAAGCCCCAGCTGTACAAAACGGACAAAACCTGCTTTTTAGATGAAAGACTGACTACCCACTCCTTGGAAAGTTCTTCTACTTAGCTCCCGCCATATTAGCACATATGGCACAGAGGAGCAAGCAGCCACGATTTCCTCCTCCTCTTCCCTACGTCCATAACTCAGCAGATCCCCAGCAAACCCAGCCACATCCAACCAAGCACCCAAACCATCCCGACCACAGCAAAGATCAAGTATCATAACTCCCTAACACACGGGGACAAACGTGAGGGATTAACTCTCCATAATTTTGTCACATTCAGCACCAATTCATTATGACATTCCTCCATTTGATAAGGTTGTTAATAGACTCAAAACTCATAATTATCTCGTGAGTAACCATCCAAGCAAAGAAAGACAATTCAGAAGGCACCCCTGCCTTCCAAATGCCCTTCCACGAAACATCAAAACAATTTCCCCTCGCTCCAACCACCTCTTGCTGACGATGGAACACATCATCAATAAAATGTCCTCGCATTGGGCTTACTTGGAAAGGTAGGTGTTCGGCATGTCCCTTGTTTGCGAACTTATTTAATAGGGCGGGTATAGCTTTGGAGGTACCATTCCTCATGTTTACTGTTTCCAGACTTCACTCTTTCAACACTTGTATACTTGTATATTTTCTAAATAGTCAGGCGTGCCCCTGTCCTTGTCACCAAGTGTGTGATCCCCTGTCCTTGTCACCAAGTGTGTGATCCACCGATTCACTGAGTGACTCTTGCTTACCGCCGGAGTCCCTTTCTCTTAAAGCCCTATGTCCGACAGATGCAATTTTCCCACTGGCCACATGACAATAGCATATAACAATGCCAAGAAATCTTCAAGGGAAGAAACTTTGTCTCTGAAGCTTGATGTCCTAAAAAAAGGACATCTGCCGGACTGATCAAATAATCATCCACGGACACCTGTCACCATGTGCGGCTGAAAGGCGACCTCACACAGCGCCTCACCACGCCACTCGTGCCTCCAAAATATCACCATGTTGCCCCCTGAAAGCTTATCTACTTCTCAAATATTTCCCACACAAGTCAAATGTCTTTCACAACCCCTTCCCACGGGGACTTGGTAATATGGAAAAATTTGAATTAAGGAAGAGAAGGAAATGGAAGGAGGAGAAGGAAAGAATTAAGGCATGAATAATTGCATGCCTTCATTGAAATCCTTCATACGACATATAACCATACAACTGGAAAATAACAATGATGCTAAAGAATAGGAAAAAAAAGAGCAACCACTACACCCACTAGCTTATCAACTAACAGACTAAAGCTTATCCACCAACAGACTAAAACAAACAAACTAGACCAAGTCCACGTTTTGCCACTCCACTTCGTGCTCTGGTGCGTGCATGGCATGTATTCAAAGTGATACACATCACTTGGACACCTCCCCCAGTTGCCCAGTCACTCCAACTTTATCCACATACGGAAACCACCACTTTCATCCAGAATCTATCTCGTTCGCAAGCATGAGGACAAATCCATTTACCAGCAAAGCCTTACAGAACACCTAGGCCCCCTTGGTGAAAGGAATTCAAACAGTATCCAGTAAACAGGGTGAGACTTGAACTTCTTCCCAGTCCCGCCCAAAACAAATACCCATTGCAGCCTCATCAACCTTTTGCAACCAAAACCGGGATGGTATTGATTGAAATAAATTAAGAAGGGTTGCTCAGCAATACGCTTACCAAGACAGGGGCATATGTTATGTACAAGCAGAATAAGACAAAGGTAAAAGGAACTTATTAGAGCTTAGAGGTATCCTTGGTAATAGTGTCAAACATAGGCACTTCTCGTCAAAAGTTCATTCCACAGGCATCACATGCACTTTGTTTCCAGTTGAACCACATGGTTTATCTAACCACATTGTTTTGGTTGTGGAACAGAGATGCTTTATGGGAATCAAAGTATTTTTCTAGTCAGAAAATCAATACATTGCATACCCATATAAGAAAATGTGAAAATGCAAGATGCGAGAGGGAAGTCAATGGGGATCAGTGTGAAATGTGTGTTTGGGAAAGAAAGAAAAAGACAAACACCGAGAGTGTGTTTCTATTTTATAACAGCATGTATTGACCCAGAAACCACATCAACTCATGGACAATAACATGAAATTAATCTACATATTGGAAATGTAATCATGCCAATAAAGCGTAAAAACAGAATAGGATATCAAAAGAACATGAAACCTGAAAGCCAAACACATATTCCAGAAGATCAAACATGTCCACATCCCGCAGTGCTGGCAGTTCAAAATCAGCTGGAAGCCTAGGGAAGTGCTCATTGTATTTAATAGCAGATACTGCACCTCTAACCTGAACGGATCACAGGGAAAAAAGAATTTCTAAGGCGTGTTCTGTTAATTAGGAGAGCACAATTTAACTGCAGGGCTGACCGTTCGCAAGTAACGGTCTGTAACAAAGTAAAAGATAATCCAAAGTTTATCACCTTTAAAAATGTTACATAATTCGTCAACAATTTTTTTTGAAGAAACAACCATAGATTCCATGAAATACTGAATAGAGACCAAAATTAGCTTAGAACAAGTGAATCATGTCTACTGGCGCTTGAGCAATATAAAACATGTACAGTAAATAACTTAGGGTCTGACTTACTTCAGGAAAAAATCCAATAGCATTTGTTAATGATGGTGCTTCCAGGGGGACGATGTTGTACGGTGTGAGCTCCCCTGCTAGTGGTGCATCTGATTTTTTACTCTTTCTTACCTGAAACATACAATCAAAATTAAACTTTCAGTTTATCCATTTTCATAACAAAAAAATAGCTCAAATTCAACTTATTCTCTGCAAGACTGCAAGCTAAATTTAGACAACATAATGGTCAAAAAAACTCAACCTCGGAGCAATAAACTTAAAGCCAGAAGCGAAGACTTACCTCCTCCATAATAAGTCTTCCTATATCAGGAGCTGCATCTCTGCTCAGTGCCTCCATCACCTCAACCAAGGCCCTCAATGTAGCAAATACCTTCTTCATTTCTGCAGATCTGAGTTCCAAACTGAAACAAGAAACAAGCTAAATCAAAATGAAGTTTTAGGTTCCATAAGAACAAGCAGAAATAGGAAGTGGAAAACTTTTAAGATTCAAACAAACAAGTAGTGATTGAATTAGTATGCGATAGAAATTTCACGATAGTAACTAGCAAAAAATCTAAAGAGCAGTTCAGAATAAACCAAAACTTGCGATTTTAGCTGTACAGCAACCTAAGTGGAACAAAAGGTGACTGAAACATGTTGAACTTCTACAGGAAGCAGAAGGTTGCTGCTAAAGCAAACCAAACTAAGCTATTGTGTCCCAGTTAATTTGGATCAGCTACATCAATCTTTTTTGTTCAATGTGCTCCGTCGCTGGCTATATGGTACAATGTTGCTTCTACAGTCATGTACACCATATGCACTAACATAGCAAAATAAGAAATAGATAAATAAAAAATTAATCACTCTTTCCAATTTAGCTATTAATATGGGATCATTCAACCCAGGTTTCTTTCTGCCAGATCCCTAAATAAGTTGAAGAAACCCAGAACCCTCCCATGTACAAGAAGCCCAAAAAGGGCTAAAATGGAAAACCAAATCACAACTCCCGAGGCCCTTTGAAAATAGAAAAGTTTCTTTCTTTTCTTTCACTTCTATAACGTCAACTGAGACTCCAAGCACTTCAGCAAACATCATAACTTGACAGAGCAAATACAAATGCTTCGAATGGAAAACATACGGGGATTTGAAAAACTAAAAAGCGTATAACTTTAGGCAAACTTTATTTTGATGCTGTGTGGTGTTGCCAATGTGCAGGCCATCTGAACTTCATTTACCAACACATCAATCCTTGCCGTTTGAGGATTTGTGTGCACGTATATTTTTCACCCCATTTAACAGAACTTGGACCAGACCAGCCAATTTTGGCCGTTAAAGACAAATCTAATAGTTACATTTCTACCCTTATCCTCCTGTTCCTCAACCACCCTAACCCAAACCCTACTTATCACCAGTGACCACCTCTATCGCTTCCACCACCAGCCACCTCCCCTACTCCGCCAATTTATACACCCATCAAAACTACCCACAATAACAACCACGAACAAACAGGGAAACAGGACAAAGCAAACCTTCACTCACAAAAATGCATAACCCTTGCCATAAAACACTGAACATTCAAAGATCGCTTCTCCAACATAAATTGGAGAACTCTTTTTTTCCATCACTATGCAGCTGCCAATTTGTGATTATATCAATTTATCCATCAAAGACAAACAATTCTCCCACTATCTACTCATACAGAGAAAAATAAACCCTCCTCCTTCAATCAAGGACAAATCAAGAGGGTGAAACTTCCAGCTCATCTCTCTTAGCGATTCGGTAGTGCAACCAATTCAAATTGTTTTGTACTGTTATCTGTTTGCTTTGCGTCTTTTGCAGGTTTCATTTGGCAACCACTATCAATGCCCATATCGCGAGTGAAGTAATGAAGAAGACTAAATTGTGAGTAGTGATCGGAAAATTGTTTAAGTAGTGATTAATAAGGGATTAGGTCATATTTATCTGGAATTGGCTGAAATTTCGGCTTAACAAGGGATATATCATATAAGTGCATTTTTTTATGTATATTTCCGTTTGAAAAGATAGAAAAGAAAGGCAAAGGAAAAGAAAAGAGGACGTTACAGTAATTTTAGTTTTGTGTTAGCAGTGTCAGTTGCGGGCATACATAGTCAACAAATCACACGGATTAAGGGATTTATGTGCAGATAAAAGAAGGTCAAAGGGACAATCCACAGGTAATACAAAGTAACAATGCAAGTAGTACTAACTTCAAGCAGGTTACAGATGAAACTGTTGTCCAATAAAAGATCAAACTAGAAAACACAGAAACTAAAAGAGCACATAAGAAGGCCATACTCTCCCAAGTTAGCAAGAGAAGTTCCAGATTCCCGCAATTTCTGCTCCTCTCTTCGGATATCATCCACTCTTTGCCGTCTCTTATACAGTTGATAAAATTCCCACAGGTGTTCCACATCACGATTACGATCTATTCGGGCTCCATCCCTTTTGGCAAGTTTTTGCTGCAGCCCATGTTGAGATTCTCAAAGCATAAATAAAAATTAAACATATCCACGCAGCAATAAGTTAGTCTAGTTAAATAACAACTTTAAGGGAATATTGTTCTCCCTCAACCCAAGGGTAGTACCTTGATTAAAGACATCAAGCCAGTTTTAAATTGAAGGACACCTCTACCATCACTGTTCGGGTCCAGATTTTGTGCCATAGTATATGCCTGCTCACAAACTAAGATTCCAAAACAATAATAACATAGCAGTGTCAGATATAACATCAAATTTATAAACTTTAAGCATTATCATAACTCCATCTTGCACCACCAATACTTAATGTGCCTAGAACCAATTCCCAAAATATGCTAGTACAAGCAGACACGTATGTTGCATAGGAAGTAACATTCGTAATGTTTATACCTTTAGTCTAAGCTAGAAGATAACACAGCCCATCACAGCCGTAAAGAATAAGTGCTTTGAGAAATAGAAAAATAATAAATCCAACTACTGCCGTTAAAACAAAACTGCAAAGAAAATAAATGTGGAAGGAGAGACAAAGTGATCTATTTGAAGACTGCTCCTCTGGAGTTGCTGGTGCTGGTGATGGAGGATGCGCAGGGCTGTCTACTGAGAGAGTGACTTAGTTTGGTTCTGCATTGTTTTTTAATTTGTTTTTTGCATTTTATGGTAACATTAAAATTTAGATTGGACAAACGCTTTTGAAGTGCTATAAAACGAGTTGAAACACCCTTTGTTGAAAAAGAAAAGCCAGGATAGATGATCAGATTAATTAGGCCCCATCACTTCGAATTTCTGTTATATAAAGGGAAAACAAAAATAAATAAATAAAAAACCGCCTTAAACAAATAAGTGTGCATCTAAATTCTAAATTGTAAATTCCACTACAGTCAAATACCAGTGTATAAATGAATATATATCTCCTATCTTTTCAACTTTCAAACCCATAGTATATGCCACTAGCAACTAATTGGTTTAGCTACAGTACATTCATCCTATTCCACAGAATCCACACTGTAGCCAACTCAGCCTAGTTCATACAAGCCTAATATAAACTACAAATTCAAATCGATTCAATCTCAAAAAGTGAGTTGGGAGGCATTAATCCACCTGGGACAACATGAATTTTCAATTAGCAAACTCTAACTTCATGGATTAATGATACCACCAATGTCTGTGTACTCCATACTTATATATGTTACCCAAAACGCTAATACTCTAGTGAGTTACGTTTAGATATGCACGTTACGGAACATGGTACACTTCCGTTTTAAAACAGTAGATTTAGCGATCCAATACGATCTCCAAAGTCTTTCTAAGAAATCAACTTATTAAGATAAAGATCTATGGAGAGGGTGGACATTCGGTGAGAGGACAAAGATAGTGGAATTTTAGTGAGAGAAAACGTACACAATTCCGTCGTCATGCTCTTAGAAATGTGTTGTATATGGATAATTTGGAAAATAATATTTAGTTTTACTAGATGTTTATCCCTTAGAAGAGCAAGTTCAAATTTTGTTATCGATGGAAGACTACCTCTTGCATACTACAATTTATGCATGTGGCGTGCCACATTCCCATGCCGAGGAAAGTTCTTGTTTCTTGTATTGATACGATCCGCATTCCAAGTAACATAGATATAGACAACCCAGATCTCCTTTGGAATTTCAGTTTCCCGATATCACTTTCCATTTCGAGCTTGCACAACTTTGGTGTTGTCTTAGGCGAGCCATGCTACACGTAAATTTAGAACAAGAATTGAATGGCACTACTAAATCTGGGGAGTAGGTTATAGTGCTGTACAGTTTATGCACTCATCCATATAGGTTTTGCCATCTTCTGCAAAACCTACCAGATATAATTCACTTATGCACAGAAACTTAGTAACCTAGTATATTGGGATAGCCCAACTAATCGCACTCGAAAGTGCTAATTGCTTGTTTAGTGGCATAGCAGGTCATATCCATATATTTATTCGGTCAATTCCGCAAGTTTTAAAGCAATTTCATAATAGCCCATCAACAATCCCCACATGTGTGACTTCAACGTGATTGCAGAGTCATACTACCAAAATCTTCAAGCAAATCAGTATATAAATAAACAGTACCAAAAAAATGCACAATACGCCTAGGACACATTAAAAGTTTATGACCTTTATGAATTTATTATGTCATAATTGAATTTGATAGTAATGAAAAATATGCAACATAACACTAACAAACTCAAAATGCATATATTTCATCAATTCGATGTCAAGATACATTCATGTAACTTCTACATTCTAAAGAATGAAAAACAATTCCACAAATTGGCATATGTAACACAGAGAAAATGTACTTATCTTCTAAATGATTCACAACCTATGAAGCACATATACGGATACGGGATACAAATATGACACGATACGGATCCGGCGATACCGATACGTCGGGATGCACCTTAAAAATTAAATACTTTTATACTTATTGGTCATGGACTAGATATAAAAAAAAAAATCCAAAAAAAATAGAAGAGTAGCTGAATTGCTAGTACCAAACATTTAGCACATGTCAATTTTCAAAAGTCGTTCCAAACAAAAAGAGAGCTAACAAAAGTAATACAAAGCATTCAATACATATTATATATTGTATACAATATTAGAGTAGCACAAAATTTGTATAAAATAGCAATACAAATACTAAAAAGATTAGATAGTATACAATACATTTTTTTTTTCACTATGTACCAAAAAAGGGGAAGCAAAACACAGAATATGCAAATGTGTAAGGTGTATAGAACTAAAATAAGGGGTGTAGTGCGAATCTGCAAGAGAGAGGGGAGGGAAAGAGATCTCGAACATGCACTCTGAATCAGCTGTTGATGATCGACGACCGAAGTTTGGGTCCTAGGCTAGGGTTTTTCCGTTACTAATGTTTACATCGTAAATCTATCGAAGCTTAATGTATTGCAACATATGTATAAATTGCATTTACACTTTGCACCTTATATTTATTGCCTACTCTTAAGAAAAAAATTACTTACACTCCATCATATCTCCAAAGTATCTCATCGTATCCTAAAGTATCCACCAGATATCCAAAATTTACGTGTTGGATTCTTATTTGCCGTATCTGATACGTATAGCGGCATATCGGGCGCGTATCGGTATCCAATACCCATATGTGACTAATTTTGGAATATCTGTGCTTCATAGTTCACAACATATTTAGAGGATAATATTGCTCTTCTAGGCACACATAATATTGTTACTATTGAGTTATTCTTTATCGAGGGCATGTTGGAGGACTAGACACAATGACGCGGTGTCTAGAACCATCTTAAGGTTCTCTAAGGAAAGTCAATGCCCGACATTGCGTCTCCTCCGTACAAGTTTATGTGCTTCTTAACTGCAAAATATTATACCAAAGAAAGGAAAAGTGGCCAGAGCAAAGCCATCCCTAAATGATCCGAGTGCGGAACCTTAACTACACAAAGTGAGAGCGGGTGCAAACAAAAGCGGACATGATAAATAAAATGAATTTCATCTTTCTTTTTGTCAAAAAAGATAAAATGGGTTTTTTAGATCTTTAGCACAATACATAGATTCGGGCTCGATCCATAATTTAATTGAACAGATGTATCTAGGGAATAGTCACTTCAAAGTGAATTATCCCTAGATACACACATCGAAATATTAATATTTTATTCCACAATTGATGAATCAATTTAAAAAGACCTACAGTTACAGATTTCTCAATAGGTAATGTTGCGTCAATACCCAACCAAAGGGCCACTACCTTACCGATCAAAAAGACGGTTGTCGCTACTCGACGTATAGAGTGCGAGCACATTGAAGATTCTAATGTTGGGAGGAGCGACTACAAGAGCATGTGCATATTCTATCAATGTAGATACAAATGTTCTGTATGTATGTTTATAGGTGGGGTATGTGTTAGTATATAGCATATGCTAGAGATATGTTTAAGTCACAAAATAATTTTACCAATAATATTATCACAAAATAATTTTACCAATAATATTATGCGATTAGTTACTATCTTAGGGTCATGCAAATTTTCTCTTTAATGAACTCATTTCTTTGTTTCTTTGGGATTCATACGCTTGAGAGGATCCATCCAGTTAGTAACACGATCCTACTCCATAGAAGCAAATTTGTTACAAGATTCTTACACTGAAGTGCTGGAGAAAGATTCCGGAGCAGTTCATCACACCAATATGAGGATACCGCGAAAAAGTGTTGAACTTCAAATAAGTAAAGCATCTTTTCTAAAGGTCTGAGTTCAGAAGTAGAAAATACCACATGTTTTCAATGTGTTGTGATGTGGAATGTGAAGCTGCGTCAATTACTGTAACCGTTGATACAATATTTACCACCTCAAGAAATTATTTATCACCGATGTGGCGATAAAAGAAGCCGGGATAGAAGCAAATGAGACTATGGACGAAACTACAATAATCTTACATACGTCCATAAATTCTGAAGGCTCTAATGCTTGAAAGGTATCATCAAAAGACATTTGCAATGTGAATCGGTTACTTAGCACTGAAAGCAGCCTTTTGGCTTTATTCGTCTCGTGCACTTCATAATAAATCCCATCACTAGCTCTAAATTTCTGACAACACCTACATACGTATACAACAGCCTTCGTAGATTGCTTATGAACTCCTAAATTTGACACCTACACATCCTTTGTCATATGCAAACCCACATATGATAGGGCAGTCTCTGGGAAATCCAATCTCACAGCGAATTAGACAGCAAAAATATAAAGCACGTCGGATTGAACTTACGAATTCTGGCAACATTGGGATCCTCTGATTGAATCTCGTCGGCGGCTTGTAAGATCAAATCAATGTTAGTTTCCCGCGTAAGCGACACAGGCACCGAACCGGCGATCCCACTCGGTGTCCTCTCGTGCCCTTGACCGGTATGACGGAGATTCTCTCTCTGCAACGTCGCTCGCACAAGCCGCTCCCAGTTCTCGGAGGGCCTCACCATGTCTGCCCCCCGCGGAGAAACCCTAGAATTTTGCACCTTGAAGAATTTGTAAGCTTAGTTCAAAACCCTAACTCCGTCGGAATTGAAGTGCAGGGCGTATGGATCTGAGAAAGGATGTGTCGATTGGGGTTTGAAATGAGGTTTTAACAGTTGACTAGGTCGGGACGATATGATGACTTCGTTGTTAAGGAGGTGACGAGGTGGTTAAAATACGCGGAGTCGACATTTCCGTGCATAGATTGATGGAAAGAGCTGGTGATAAGGAAACATTATCCACTGCTCCTGGTGGATAAACAAAAAGGGTGTTACTTCATTATTAACCGTCTGATAAGACTAAAGAAGTGGTCCACGAGCTTTCTGGTGCGTGTGATCAGAATATCTACCGAATTGGCGTGGGTGTACAGAAGATGGGAGCTGTTAAATAAACTAACTGTTTTTCTCTATGTACCCCGCCCAATGCTCGTACAATTCAAACATTCTTGGATAAAATGCACTGACCTCCCTGAAGTTTTAAATAATATAATTACGTCCCTAATTTTTAAAACTATTAGACTAGAAACCTATTGTTAGTTTTTTCTTTTCTTTCTCGGCAAAAGAATTTATTAATCTTACAAACGGGTACAAAGATTAAAAGGATTTTTGAGGATATGAGACTAGGAAAGATCATAGCCCAAATCCGAAAAACCTATAAATTAAGAAAGACAACCTAACCCGAGTGCAGGTAGTAAGGAACTAACCTTATAACAGAGACACTTGAATACCGATAGGCCATAATACAACATGGGCCAAACACCCATTAATTTTATATTAACACTGATAATTTTATTGATAAAAGACTAAAATGTTTCTTTTAAGATGTCCCTTATTAAGTTTTTTTAAATATATTCAATCTATTTATGTGTGTATTAAAATACATATTCATAATTATATATACAAACGTATAGTGTAAAATAATTTTTTAAATTAAAATTTTAAATGTTAAATAAAATTAGACTTAAATTATATTTTTATCAAGTTTGTGTAAATAAATATATATCTTATATATCGATAATTATTTTTTTACCAAAAATATTTTAATTTATCAAGTAATGCATACAATTAATTCTTTGCATTTTATATGTATATTTTATCTAATAAAAGCACGTTTACATTTTTAATCTATCTTATCGCAAAAATGTAAGATAATAAAAAACAATTCATGAAACCTTCTTGCTTTTTTAGTCTATACTATGTAACTAAGCGATCATAAAATTTTATTTTAACCTTGAAATTACTTAAAATTATAAAAAATCAACTTCAAATTAATAAAAAAATAATTAAAAATCAACTTAAAATTAATAAAAAATTAAAAATTGTACCAATCGAGATTTAAAAAATGTCCAATATGGCCAAAAGTATCCATTACAGATTAGTACAATCGATATTGTTCAATATTTTGGGCGGCACGATATAGTAACAAGTGTCCCATTTTGTATCCAATATTCATGACATTGGCAGGGAATGAAGGTGTCTTGAATAGGGAATGAAAGAGTACTAAATTTGCAAAGAGAATAAATTAAAGGTAGAGATAGGGTGGAAGATCTCACCCAGTGCTAGATGGGATAAAGGGCGGGACCATAATTTAATTTCAAGAGGGTGTGGGGGTAAAAATAAGAAGAAAAAAAATTATGAATCAATTGTAACAACAGTAACAATCTTGATACCATGTAATATATTTCGAAAATGGAACAATATATAAATTCAAGCTTATAATAACCACCATAAATATGCCATACAAATTGCAGCTGTTGTGTAACGCCCTGAATTTTGCAAATATTAAGAAAATAAAAAAACTAATTTTCCAACATTTAATTCAAAATATCATTTAATACAGATAAACGTTCTTACCAAAATAAGACTACTAGATTGAAATTACAGACAGAACTTTTACAATCCGACAAAAAGACTTTATAACAAAAGTCAAAGCATATTCTAAGTCAAGTACTAGGTAAATCACAGTTCAACTTTTTCTTGAAAAACACACCGTCTTGAATCGGATACTCCAGGTCTGCTCTATCTTCTTCGGTACCTAGCAGGAAACACCGGGTGCAAGAAAATATTATTGGAACTTATGGCTCATGTGGAGCGGGCTAGAAGCTGAGTGTAGTGGAGCGGAGCGAGGAGCGAGGGAAGCGGAGCGAGGAGCGAGGGAAGCGAAGCGACCGAAATGGAGCAGAACAGAGCCCCCCTGTGGTACAATACAACCTAATTCTGTTAGAGTTTGACTATATAACCTAATTGTATTATAATTAGAGTTGATTTACCTAATTAGAATCAGATTAGGATTGGAATAGAGTATATCTATAAATACTCTTTATTGTATAATCCTAGAGATCATATCAAAGAACAAAATCTTGTTTCACTCCCATGGACGTACCTAGATTTTGGGAAACTATGTAAATCTTGTGTTGATTTCTTTATTGTTTCGTACTCAATATTGTGTGTGTGATTGAGTGACTGCACTAACAAATATGCACTATGAGCTATGACGCCCAATAAGTTAATCTACCCTTATATTTTATTTTAAACATCTAGAAGCAGTGAAGTACAAGATCATAATGGAATGATATAAACAGTTGGATATGTAAATAGTAAGACATATGTGCGAAAAAATAAATAAGCTCGAGTGATGTGATTCCAAGTCAAAGCCCATTAGTGAAACATCTCGAATGTTCAATGTTTACTACAAGTGTTCTCATAAATCCAATGTTTCCAGCAAGTCCTTGAGTAGATCAGCATTAACAATCTCCAAGAATGACCGCTCGTCGTAACAACAATAATCTCAATAAGGTGCTCTCATCTGATAACGTTCCCAACCACCATGCCAATCATGCTCCCTAACACAATGTTCCTGACCATTGGTTCCCATCCGTCACATCCACCATTATGCGTGCTCCCGTGGTTATATTTCCCCATACACCATGCCTACTCCAAAATACATCCTACATGACAACTAAACTTTACAATAAAAAAGGCATGATATGGCTAAAGAACATGAATCGGCTAAGCGACACAGCTCGGGTATTTATGACACGACTAATGACACAACTCGGCTAATGACGTAGCTCGACTAAAGACACTTCAGGTTAAGGCCATAACTCGACTTATGACACATCACAGCTAATGACACCCATAGTATCCTCACGAAGACTACAATTCCATCGAAATGGAACCACAGTCCAATAATCAGATTTTCAACAATATCTACAAGTCCTAGTATCCATATGATATCTTATATATCAAGTGCATCTAACGTTATAACAATCTCAAAGTGTATGTGAGTGTCTTAATCGTAAAATCTAAAATTTCTCAAACAATCATAGGTTCGATAACAATAATAATTTGAAACAATTCAATAAAGCATTTTATAGTGAGAATCACAATAACATAATTACCAAAGGAATGTGAGCCAATACAACATGTAATAATAGGTAAAGCGATAAATAAATTAATCATGTCATAATTAGGTTTCAAAAATTTAAACGTGCCTAGGGGTATTCTAATAATTATTAAAATATATAAATCAAATGTTACACTAAGGTGGGGGGTTCTAAAGTGAATTAAGTTTGATGCAGGGTTATTTTGGGATTTACAAATAATTATAAGGGTTAAACAGTAATTATAATAATATAGAGGGTGAAATAATGATTTTAGAAAGTTAAGGGGGCTATACTGTAATGTTAGAAAGTACAGAGGGTTTGAACTGTGACTCTTGGTAAAATAAGGAGTAAACTATAATTATCAAAACATTAGGGTATTTTTGTAATTTATCAAAATTGTAGGGTGTAAAGTGTAATTTAACATAAGGACTAACCTAAAATGTAGTTTCTAAATACTTATAGTGGTTTAAATTAGTATATCATAAAGGTTTAGGGTCTAAAGTGTAATAGTTAAAACAAGATTTTTGGGACAATCGCCTTTACTACCGGCAGTTTGAGTCAGACAACGCAATTTACTACTAGTGTTCGAGTCAGACAACAAACTTTACTATCGGAAGTTCAAGTCAGACAACACATTTACTACCGGTAGTTCAAGTTCTACAACTCATCTTTAACCTTTGACATCTCACCATTTTTCTTTGGTGTAGCTTTGAGTTTGAGTCTAAAGAGTCTAAAATATTTAAAACAATACATAAGAGGTAGGAACTTATTTCTAAGGGTTGAATTTGGGTTTGAAGGGGTTTGATTTGGATGAATTGGACTTTTCTCTAAAAATGCATTGGGTACTCTCTTTCTAAAAATTCTCACTACAACTTCTACTTTTTTTTCTCTCCCTTTTCCTCATTGAGTTCTTACCAATATGTGTGTCCCAAAATGAGGGTGCAAGGGTCCTTATATAGCCAATTGGTAGGGGACATGATCATGGGTGGTGAGGATTCTGGGGAGCATCCATGGTGGGGATTGAAATAGGGTGGAGTAGAATTGTAAGGGTAGCAGGGAGATCTCAAAAAGGGTGACAAATTTGGTGGGATAAGGGATGATTTGATGGTAGCTTGATGGGTGGGAATCAAACTACTAGGAGAGAAAATTTTATATTTTCCTTTCCTTTCTCTTTTTTTTGAACTGTTTTATGAATAACTGCTTGGATTAAACTTTTTCTGATAATATTTTGAACTGATTTCTCACGGGTACCCTTAAAAATATGTTTTAAACACGTTGAACGGTTGGGATCATTAAAATTTAATCAGGAATAAAGAGTTTATATATATGTATAAAATGTATGTACATGTATAAGGTCAAAATATCATAATAGACTATGCGTGTGTGTTTGTGTGTATATATATGCATTGGATTATTATACATATATTATTTATACATGGACAATTTGAAATTGAATAATAATTGCGAAAAAAAGAATGTAAATTTCAAAATTATTTATTCACGAATTATTTATTCAGGTCTTTACACTATATATGAGTAACACTTTGCTTGGAACTTATGGGGAAAAAAAAAGAAGAGAGAAAGGACATAGTGGCGGACCTAGGATTTTAACTTGGGGGTGTCATCATAAAAATAAAAGAACAACTAAGAATAAAATTTGTATTCAATAACCAAAAAATACAAGTGATCAAAATCTAATAAACCATAATACTTTTCATAAAATTTAAGATGTCCATCAACCTAGAATTTTTGCAGATTCGGCGGTTCGATCTATCATTTCTCATTCATGGACGTTGATAAGATCATTCCATTTAGCAGCACCTTAGGATGACATAGCCTTAAAGTGAAGGGCGAGGTTCAATAAAAAAGTGTCACAACGACATATGATTTATCAAAATGGAACTCTACGTTCTGTCAAGTCTCGAAAATCATCCAATATTGCATCTAGATCGAATTTCAAAGAAATTTCCCTCTCAATATATATAAGTGAAGTGTTCAAGAGAAAATTATCTTCCATCTTGTTCTGAAGTCTAGTTTTGATAATCTTCATAGCTGAAAATGATCATTCTGTTGTTGTAGTAAAAATAGGAAGAGTGAGGACAAGTACAATAACTCAAAGAACTAGGTGGTAGATTGTTGATTTTCTAGTCTTCACCATCCACGCACACAAATTAGAAATAGATGACAAAGACTTAAACTCAAGAGATCCAACTACATTATATTCATAATGACGAAGTTCCTTTTCTATTTCGAAAGATTGATGCTCTTTAGGATCCAAAGTCAAGCTAAGAGTAATCAATTCCATTAAATGCTCATTAAAACGAACATTGAGCTCCAACACTTGAGAATCAATTGCAGCATAAAAAATATCCACTTGGTAGTAGTGCCCAATAAAAATCTCATCTTGATAATGATGAGCCCGACCTCCTCGCGGAACATAACGAGCACTCATATTTGGAACCTCCATTTTTCACAAAGCATAGAATAAACTCACTGTAGTAAGTAAAGAGTCGAATCCATCGTCTCTCAATTTTTGTAGAAGAGCTTTAGTTGATGATACAAGACAAATAGCATTCACTATGTCTTGAGATTTAGATTGCAAAGCGTGACAAAGAACATCAGTGATCTCCATGATTTCTCTCATAAGGTGTAAGATGAATACAAATTCGGATAAAGCCAATGATTCATAAGCGACATTGGCTGCTCCCCGATCTTACAAAGTGGTTCCACATTCAAAGATTTTGATAAGAACTTCACATGCTGGACTAAACACTGTTATCAAATTAGAAACAGACTTGAAATGAGAACTCCAATGAGTATCTCCTACTCGTTGCAAAGTGCCAATTTGATTAAGTATGATCGGCGCGTAATATTGTAGATATAAGCGCCTAAGTAGGAGGTTTTAGCGCGTTATACGTGCGTTTATAGATTAATTGTTCCATTTTATGCGTGCACGTGGTGTTTTGGTGTTTGTGCTCAATTTCAGGTTTAAATGGCAAAGTTATGCGTAGTTCGGGTCGAGGGCTGAAGGAACGTAAACCGAAACCGTGG
>JABCMJ010002944.1:0-29355 GCA_014822125.1 Arbutus unedo
GTGATCTAGTTTTAAATCGTCAAAGTTGAAATCCTATGGTTGGGGGGAAGTGATTTAATTTTAGACTGTAATCTGCTTTTAATTCGACTTTTTCGTAATGTAAAGTTTCAAAAGTTTGTCACAATAAATGTGCGTAAAGCCACCAGTCCCACCACCAAGAAATGTTCTCCTTTTACAGCCCACTAAATACTAACCTTCCCCACACAAATATAATTTAAAATTCAAAAATAAAAAGCTAACCCATTGGATCCAGAATATTTTTGGCAGTCATTTTGTAAAATTAGAAGGCCTAACCTATCCCTTAAAATTAGAAAGCCCCTCACGACTCACGACTCACGACCCCATTTTGATATTTTGTATCATTTATTGTATAGATAATTCGTGAAAAATATTAAGTCGATGTGTTAATTATTGATACATTTGTCTGAAGAAGAAAAAAAAAAAATGTAGGCAATTGGGTTTATAATTGACCATTCAAACAATAGCCATCCATGTTTTTGTAAAAAACAAATGTGACAAAATAAGGATATATTTTTATTGGACCAAGCTTATTATTTGATGGACACTTCAATTGTATATGTGTTTATAAAATTAATGGTTTGGATTATCAAATTAACCGACCCCACTGAACTTGGTAACACGATTCAATCCATACAATTTAATCAACAGTATAATCCAGATCAGATATCAATTGAGAATTTAGGGTACTTTTGTACAATTGCAAAATTACTAACTCACACGTCAAATAAAATATGTCTAAAATATTCACATAAGTCATGTTATACGTTGATGTGCAACTTACCATATCTCTAAAATATAAAACTTACTATCCCACATGAAGTAGCTGGAAATCTGATAAATATTTTGGAAATTTGAAAAGAAATTGATGAAATTTACAGATCGTAATAATTATATCTCCAAGGATTCGTTCCCCGAAAAAGGAGTAGGGCAGGGATGGAGATATAGTTCAGATTTAGGAATCGGAGGTGAGGATAGACAAATCCAACCTTGATCTGCCCTGTTGCCATCCCTACAATAGAGTCACAAGAGATTGTCTTTTAGCCATTTTTACTAGAATTATTCTTATTAACGTTTGGAATGTTTGAAAAGTTCATCATTCTTAAAAAAAGAAATTCATAGTAGGGAACTCGTATTAGTTTTTTTCAAAATATTTTTTTTTCTTGACAAATAAAAATAATATAATCAAGTATAAAAAAAGAAGTATGCTCAGACTGTAGTGTGGTAGTGACTGAAAACAAAACCACCAAAAGTGCACATGTAATAACCTTAATTTTTAATTAATAAAAAATAAATTTCCTGTTAATAGTTTTAATTTCGATTGTAATTTATTCGGACTTTCTAAATTTGAAACTCGCTTGAGCAAGCTATAGGCCGTTCAAGAGACCATTGTTTTTGTACACCGCTCGAGCGACCTGTTCGAATTCTGAATGGACAAAATACAGACTTGATGATTATCAATGGTGAGTTACGATTTTGATTTATTTCAGCATTTATGATATTGATTTCGCGTTTATGGGGTAATACCCTATTTAACCTTATTTTATACACTGCATTTGGAGACGATTTCATATTCTAAAAACTACTGAAAGATTAGAATTTTAGAGAGAGAGAGAGAGAGAGAGAGAAGTTCAAGTGTTCTTGAAGTATTTTTGAAGGAAGGAGGTTCTGTCAATTTCGAATCCACAATCCGAGGCTCATTTTGTAGCTAAGTCTTCATAATCGAGATAGGGAAAAACACTACCAACCCTAGGTTACGTTATACAATATGTATTTCTATTGATTTTTCATAGAAATGCATGATTAGGGTTTTACTGCTTTTCGATGTAAAACCGCGAAGATTCGTTCTAATCGTGGATTGTTTTGTCAAATTGATATGGGGGAAATGTTCTTCCACGTGCATAAATTTTGTTGTTGAGATTAATTTATGTTTCGAGATCAAAATATAGATTAGGGTTCGAGTAGGCTCAATTTTTACAAAAACGAGAAAAATCAGAGTTGCTGGAATAGACAGCTCGCTCGAGCAAACTACAGGCCGCTCGAGCGACCTGCTTGTGTTCTAACCAATTTTGACAAATTTTGAAACACAGAATCCAAAACCCAAAATTTAGACAGACCGCTCGAGCAATGTGCTCTAGGCCGCTTGAGCAACCTATTGAAATTCAACATGTTGACAGAATGTTGTATGATCTCTAGGCAGTAGATTCAGACCACAACCCTTCACTGTCTTGCATGTACACTTAGCATGGGCATCCACAAACAATCATGAGTCCTCGTGGGATCTTGTGTGAGTATTTGACCAACTTTGACCATGAATCGTATGAAACCGTAAATGAATGGTGCTATATACATGTTTATGGTTTATTGGCTAAGGTTGCGTGAATCGGATTGTGATTGTGATAATGGTGGAAGTGATTGGGTTTATCCATCGTGCTAACCAACGTTGTTATTAAAAAATGTTGATGTGGTCGTCATGCCAACTGTTGAATGTAGTTAAGTCGTCATGCTATAAACAATAGTTAGTGAATTATATTGAGATTTGGGTGATTATGTAAAAACCTAGAAACCACATTAGGGACACTGGTTCAAATTTCACTGTATCACAGAAGAAGAGGGTGTTAGGTGACCATTATAAGTAGTGGAACATGTAGAGAACAATTAGATTTGTTAATGAAAAAGTGAATAATTGGTGGCCGTCATGCCAAGTTTGTTAGCCGTCATGCCTTGTGTTATGTTCTAGGCATTGTCCCAAGTTATGTTCCAGGCATTGTCCCAAGTTATGTTCCATGTTGGTTTCAGTCGCATCGGTTGTCGTTCCATTTGATTAAGGACTCTAACTAGGAGATGAGTGTATTCGGTTGGTGGTAACTTTGGGATGTGTTTGTGTCAACAGCTCTGGACCCCGAGGGAGTGACAGCCTTGTCGTGGGGGACCTTGAGCCGATAAAGGGAAAGCTACCAAGGTTTGTTGGTACCTGACTAGGCGAAACTATGTATTTGGTCGGGTCTAGTTAGAGTGAAGTAGGTATTGAGTCGAGTAGATAGTAGAAGATCTCTGCCTTATCTCGGTAAGGACTTGTTAATATCAACCAAATACTCTACACTCGATAGTTGGGTAAGAAGAAATACCGAGAGCAAAGGGTATTTTCAGAAACTTAAAAGAATAGAAGCATAATAAATCTACCTGAATTTACTTACGCACAATAACATTTTCATGGCTTACATATCCTATTGTATACCTTTATCTTCGGGTTTAATTTTTCGGTGACTTTTTCCTACTGAGTTTCACAACTCAGCGTGCAACTTCTCTATCCCTAGTGTTTCATACTAGATGTTGGAGAGCAACTAGAGTGCCACTCCCCCCTGCACCCCCAAAAAAAAAAATTGAAAAGTTAGGATTTGTCAAAAAGGATCATGGTAGCATTTGGTTACCCTATCCATAGTGGCTCGGTTTAGTTTTATCTTCAAAATAAACAAATGTAAACCCCAAGGGGTATTTATGTCATTTTTATTTTTGCACTTTTGACTCTGAATAAACTTAATTTACTATTGTTTAATCATAAAGGATATTTTTGTAATTTATATTTCAATTGATTTAATAGTTGAATAAGAGAATTTAAATAATATTTCAAGAAATTCGAGCGTTACAATTTGGTATCAAAACTTAGATTTGACCACCCATGCGACGTTTGGTAGATGGGTAGTTTCATATGATTGAGTGTTTTATTCTTACACTAGATAGTTAGTTGTTACCTGTTTATAGTCTTTCAAATTTCTCTTTATGTTGTTCAGTTCTAGCTAGTATGCGTCATTATGTTAAGTATAATATATAACTATTTTGCATATGTCAGATGCCAGATCATGAGCTAGATGATGTTATGTTGGCTGATGACGTGGAGATTGAGCATCACGAGATAAATCCTGTGGTCATTGAGGGGTTCAAGGGCCATCAGGGCCCATGATTTGCAAGTTGGGGAGATTTGGTTGCTATGGATTAGGAGACGGCTCAAGCGAAGCCAACCGAGGAGGAAGAGGAGGATGTGCAGGAGGTCCTCATTCATGTGATACCACCACCCGTGTTGCTGTCTGATAATTAGATGTGTGGTGGAATCGTACACCCATCTATCCACTTGGGACGATGGTGTATGTATGACTTCTGCCGAAGGATCGCAACAGTGTTAAGGCGTTGTCAACACCCTATTTCTTTGGGACCCATTTATATATTTGGCCGAAAGTAATGTATCAATGTGTCGGAGGGCTTTGACTAGCTCAATGGGACGAAAGTGACTGTGGACTGGTATGAAATGACCAAGCCAGTTGAGGAGTGGCGTATAGTATCGCCACATGGAGATTTAGACTTCATAGGCTTTTGAGTCGATATTGAGGTTCCAGTGGAGATTTTGGAGATAGCTGCTTGCAACCAGTAGAAGTAGAATGGAATATTCTATTGCATTAAGTGGTGGTGCTTTGGCATTGAGGAGGAGACTTGGGAAAAGGAGTGGAGGATGCAAGATAAGTACTAGGGTTTGTTCGCCTAAGCGAGTAGTTAGGTGGCTTATTAATTGGTATCAGAGCTTGGCACTTTCAAGTAACGATGTAACAAGTAGAAGGAAATCCTATGGCGGCCACAAACCCAATGCAAATCGAAGGAAGCACTATAAACAGACCACCGTATTTCAATGGGAATCACCATGCCTACTAGAAAAATAAGATGCACATATTTATTGACTCAGTGGACTTCAACCTATGGAGTGTTGTGGAGGAGGCCTACAAGCTACCCACTATAACCGATGATGAAGGAGAAACAAAGGTAAAACCAAGATCGACTTGAATGAGGAAAGAAAAACAAAGGTATACCTTAAACTCCAAAGCTATGAATGCTCTCTATTGTGCACTTGGACCAGAAGAGTATAACAGAATCTCTATTCTTAAAACTGCTAAAGAAATTTGGAAAACTTTGGAAATCACCTATGAAGGAAATAATCAAGTAAAAGATTCCAAAATTAATACTCTAGTTCACAAATACGAAATATTTAAAATGAAACCTGGACAAACAATATTCAAATGTTTACATGTCTTACGGATACTGCCAATGCACTACGCTCGCTTGGGCGAGAAATTCCCACCGTAAAAATTGCGAGAAAGGTATTGCAGGGACTACCAAATGAATGGAGACCAAAAGTCACTGCCATTAAGGAGGCCAAAGACTTAAGAAAAATGACAATAGACACATTGATTAGGTCACTAGTCACTCACAAAATTGTGTTAAAAGAGGAAGAGGAAGAAGAGGAAGAAGGAGCAAATCCGAAAAAGGGCATAGCATTGCAAGTCTCAACAAATGAAGAAGTGGAAGAGGACAATGACGAGGAGATGACACTACTTACAAATAGGTTTTAAAGGCTAGTAAGGAAAAGTAGAGAAGGAAGAAGATGAGATTCAAAATTCACCATCAAAGGAGAACAAAGAAAATGCTTCAATTGCAATAAAATTGGCCATATCGCAGCCAACTGCCTAGTAAAACAAAAAATAATGAAAGCTTTAGCAACATATGATGACAATGAGTCAAACTTCTCTAACTCTGAGGTAAGCGAGTTTGGTTTTATTGCTTCCATAGAAAACGATGATGACTTAGATGATTTTGATAATGTTGATGATGATTTGGATAATATTGGCATACAAGATGCTTACAATGAACTCTATAATGAATCAAAAAAAATTTGTTTTAAAAAATATTGCTCTTAAAAAAGATGTTGTATTATTGAAAATTGAAGTCACTACTTTAAAAAAATGAATCATGTCTCTTGAAATTTCTTTAAAACAAAAGGGGGATGAATTAGGAAGATTTGTTGGAGGGTCTAAGAACTTAAGCATGTTAGTGGGTAAACAAGTAAACTTTGGGAACCAATTCGGAATTGGTTTTATTGCCTCTATAAGCTCAAATGTTTTAAGCAAAAAAACGCTGCCAGATTGTTTCGTATCTGGAAAGTCATTCTCAAATGCTAAGTGCTATTATTGCTCTACACTTCATCATATTCGAACAAACTATCCTAAAAGGAAAGCTAACAAGCCAATACCCAAATGGCAATGGGTACCAAAAGCTAGATGTTTATTTGCAGGAATCATGGAATTACAAGCAAAAACCAATGACTCTATGTGGTATCTAGGTAGTAGATGTTCTCAGCACATGACCAGTGAAAATGAGAGGTTTACATTCCTTAGCCAACACAAAAGTGGAACTATCACTTTTAGCAATGATAGTAAGGGTGAGATCATGGGAAAAGACATTATTGGTAATTAAAATTCTTCTTACATTAAAGACGTCTATCTGGTTGATGGCTTGAAACATAGCTTATTTAGCATAAGCCAACTACAAGGGAAATCGTGTAGTTTTTGATACACATTACTGTGTTGTTCAAGACAAAAACACCAATGAAGTTATTTTTTATTGGAAGACGGGCAAACAACATTTATATCGTTAACATGAGTAATATCTTAAAAAATAATGTAAAATATCTCACAAGTCTTGAAAGTAAAAGTTAGTTATGGCATAGAAGGCTTGGACATGCTAATATGAAACTCTTAAAATTACTATCTCAGAAAGATCTTGTTAAAAGCATTCCAAGATTAAATTTTTCAAAAGATAAAGTTTGTGAAGCATGCCAATTGGACAAACAAATTAAAAAGTCATTTAACCTATTAATGTTGTCTCTACCACCAAGCCTTTATAACTAATCCACATGGACTTGGTTGGACTAATAAGGACCACCAGTATTGGTGGAAAAAAATATTTTCTTACCATGGTAGATAATTATTCTAGATAGACATGGGCGAGCTTCATTACTCACAAGAATAAAGAATTTCATACATTTGTGAAAATTGTGAGCAGAATCCAAAAAGAACAAGGGTACGAGATTTGCAAAAGCCGGAGTGATCACG
Source organism: Arbutus unedo (assembly GCA_014822125.1). Classification (NCBI taxonomy): domain Eukaryota; kingdom Viridiplantae; phylum Streptophyta; class Magnoliopsida; order Ericales; family Ericaceae; genus Arbutus; species Arbutus unedo. The sequence continues at coordinate 6,954 of JABCMJ010002944.1, forward strand.
GAAAGGAGTTTGATCACTTGGAATTCAAGGTGTACTATGACAAATATGGAATACATCACCAATTTTCAGTTTCAAGGACTCCATAGCAAAATAGAGTAGTAGAAAGAAATAATAGGTCACTTCAAGAGATAGCAAGAGAAATGCTTAAAGAAAATAAACTTTCCAACTATTTCTGGGCCGAAGCAGTAAACACAGTCTACTACATTGGTAACCATATCTTTTTTTGAGCTATCATTCATAAGACGACATATGAGCTACGGTATGATAAAAAACCTAATGTGTCGTATTTTAAAACTTTTGGATGCAAATGCTATATCCTAAACACCAATAATAATGTAGGAAAATTATACTCTTGTTCTGATATTGGTAAAATTCCTAAACACCAATAATGTAGGAAAATTCCTTGGATATTCCACATCTAGTTGTGCATATAGAGTGTTTAACAAATGCACATTTGTTGTAGAACAAACGCACATTAGTTGTAGAAGAATCAACAAATGTCACGTTTGATGAAATTGATGATGTTACTCCTACTGTGTATAAATTACATGATAATGATGATGATATGTTCCCCTTAGTCTCGAATGACATAATTGAAGAACAAGAGAAATAACCCAAGGTCATGATGGATCACCCTAGTGATCAAATCATTGGAGATCCCAAATCCGGGATGACTACTCAATCACAAGTAAATATTTGCTCACACTTGACCTTCGTATCTTAAATTAAGCCCAAAGCCTTTGAACAAGCCAAACAGGATGAGTCATGGATGCTTGCCCTGCAAGAAGAGTTAAACCAGTTTGAACGTAATAATTTTTGGGACTTAGTCGATTGACCTACAAATCATCGGAACAAAATGGGTCTTCAAAAATAAACTAGAGGTAAAGGAACTATCACCAAAAACAAAACTAGGTTAGTAGCTCAAAGTTAAAATCGAGAAGAAGGGATAGACTATGAAGAGACTTTTGCACCCGTCGCTCGGTTAGAATCCATTCATATGTTACTCGCATATGCTTGTTATAAAAATTTCATGCTTTACCAAATGGATGTAAAAAGTGCATTTTTTAATGGATATGTGAATGAAGAGGTCTATGTTAAACAATCACTTGGCTTTATTGACACTAACTACCCTGACCATGTTTACAAATTATTAAAAGCGTTGTATGGTTTAAAACAAGTACTTAGAGCTTGGTATGAACGACTACGTGGATACCTTATTCAAAATGGCTTTTCATGCAGACATGTTGACACTACTTTATTCATTGAGAAAAACAAGAAGCATATCTTATTAGTCCAAATATACATAGATGACATCATCGTTGGATCTACTGACAATAAACTCTGCCAAGACTTCTCTGAGATGATGTAGGAGGAGTTCGAGATGGGCATGATTGGAGAACTAAAGTTCTTTCTAGGTCTTCCAATCAAATAAACAACTAAGCACTACTACAATAATCGTTAAAGATGATACTACTAAATTAACTAAGATGTCAGTTTTTCACAATATGTCATTAAAAAAATCTGAAATAATTATTGATGTCGATTTACAAACAAAACTGTCATCTGATTTTAGCAATCCCCTTTATGATGTCGCTTTTGAATAAAAATGACATCAAAACTAAATAGTAAAAATTTTATGGGAACCTTTTTAATGTCAGTTTTGATTAAAACTGACATTGAAATAAACCAATTTTTTTATAATGTCAGTTTTATTAAAAGTGACATTAAAAAGGTTCTCATAAGACGTCAGTTTTTGCAAAATATTCATTGAAAAAATAGAAATAAGTATTGATGTCAGTTTACAAAAAAAATCGTCATTGCTACTATAATCGTGCTTAAATAAGATGTCAATTTTTGTAAACTTGTCATTGAAAAAATTAAAATAAGTATTGATGTCAGTCTACAAAAAAACTGTCATCACCACCACAATAGTACTTAAATAACATGTCAGTTTTTGCAAATCTATCATTGAAAAAATTGAAATAAGTATTGATGTCAGTCTACAAAAAAAATTGTCATATAATCCCCATTTATAATGTCAATTTTGATTAAAACTGACATTGAAACAAAGAATTCGCGTAAGGTGTTGAACACATATATTAGATATTGTAAATATGTCATGAATATTATATTTGTTGTAGTGGTCAGAGAAGATACGCGTAAGGTGCTGGTTGGGTGAAAGGTCAGACGTTCGAAATTTGAGAAAAAAAGATAATACTATTTTGGCCATATTGAATAAATAATAGTGTTATTTTTAATGACACTTTGTAACTGTCATATTTATAGTTAACGATGACAATTATAATCTGTCATCTTATATTTTTTAATGACACTTATAAAGTGTCATCTGCATAGATATCAATAACAGTTGCAAACTGTGATAAAAAATTAAAAACTTTTAATGTCACCTCCATAGATGACAGTTGTAAAATTGTCATCTTTCACGTTTAATGATGATTTTTAACTGTCATCTTTGATGATTATTGTAGTAGTGGAGGTATTTTTTTGTCAATCAAAGCAAATATACTTCGGAGCTCCTCAAGAGATACGGAATGATGGAGTGCAAGGAAAAGAAAACTCTCATGGGACAAGCCACCAAATTTGAAAAAAATGAATCCGATAAGGATGTTGATCAAAATATCTATCGAGCTATGATCGGAGGCCTATTATATCTCACTACTAGTAGACCAGATATTCTTCTGAGTGTAGGAATACGTGCTAGATTCTAGGCTAATCCTAATGAATCACATCTACAAGCAGTAAAGAATATTATTTTTTATGTAACTTTGACGGGCTACGAACACTTTCATGGCATGATTGGTACTCCCGATCTTCAACCTGGGCTAAAACTTCTGAACTTTCATTACCGAAAATGTGACACCGAAGTGCGGCCACTTTAATGAAATCTCTTCTTTCCAAAGCTACATCGCATATTGCATGGCTGAAGAAATTGAAATCAGTTTGCCTTATTTGATTCTTAATGTCATCGTAACGACGAGCATGGACCACTCTCGTGCATTAGCCTACGGCGCTTTCCTCACCAAAATCTTTTCGTATTTCCGAATTGTTCTTGATGATGAAATGGGCATCGGCTTGAAATCTTCTATCAACCTTACTAGCATTAGTCTAATGGGCCTCAAACACTATTATTCTGATGATGATGATGATGCTCCTAATCCTGACGCAGCACCCCTCCCACCACCAAGTGCACCTTCTACGGGGGAGACATCCCCTTTAGGTGTTGGGCGCTTTCATAGTCCTACCACCTCCACCCATACCCTTGATGAACTTTACAACCGACGAGTAGCCTTCGAAGGACAGTTTGGGCAGTTTAGGGATGCCACTCAGCACCAGTTCTAATAACTGGTTGCTTAATTCACTCAGTTTACCCTTACCTCTCAGACTTAGTATCAAGCTATTCGAGGACAATTTCAAGAAGTCAATCAAACTCTACACCGCACGGGTGACAAGCTTGATTCTCTTCTTGGTTTCCTCTCCTCCCACCAGCCACCCACTGGCCCTTCTCTCCACTGGCCTAGCCCTACATACTGACTCCTTTTTTACCATGTCATCAGGGGAGAAAATGCATGCAATAAGTGAAATCTACCCAAGGTTCACATTTTGATTTTTGACTGCCTGCTTTTTCACTTTTCGACTTCTATGTAGGACATGACCTACATTTCGCTTTTTGCCTATTATGTGAAATATTATAACTTATTGCTTTTATGAATGTTGGGTTAATCTCTTATCGAATCCCTTTAGACTAACCATGCATTCTCTTAAAACTGTCACAAGCTTGAAACATTCATTTTTGCATGTCTTGGTCTAACATCATCAAAAAGGGGAGATTGAAAGGTAAACATGTTTTTAATGATGTTTGGATTGGTTAGCCAAAATGAATGTATTGATATTGGATTATGCTAGTCTATGAGTGCATAGTACATCAAAATTCCTTAACTCTAACGTTCTGATATGATAATTCCTCGATCAAATATGTGATAACATGAAAAGTTACGCTGAAAGAGTTTAGCTAAGAAATGAACGGAAGATGAGACGTAGTATCTCAAGAATGAGCAAGTATGTGCCATTCGGAAGTCCATCCGGCCTCCTGTCCGGCAGTCCTTCTAGAAATCCGACAAGAAAGTTGGCTAGCAATCCGGTAGATTTTTTACCAGATTATGCAATGGCTTTATTGTATTTCCCCCCATGATTTCTCAGGAATACTGTATACCTCTGTGAGAAGAATCTTTGATTGATTAATCTGTCATTGATTTGAGATGTCTTACTATATTTCTTGGATTCATAGCCGTTGGGTCTTAACAGGAAAAACGATTGACTACTGCTATGGAAAGATTTAATTCAGGAATAAATCGGCTTGAGATTGTTGAATATTTTGATTGGAAGGTTTCCAAAATGATAAGATGCTAGAGCCTGATTTAAAAGACAATGGAAGGCAAAACAGAAGACCACTGAACGAGCTATGTCAAAACAGAGCACTGCTGAGTTATCTTTTGGACTTCATCATTGGTAATAGTTTATAGTTTTAGAGTGCTATTTAGCTTCTCACTTGTACACCCTTTCGAAGGGACCCACACACATCACATACTTACCCGGTGAGAGAGAGACCCTTCCACTGAGATTCAGTTAGGGTTTCATTCTTTGTCTCTGCATGTGATCTAGGACTAAAACTATCTCAGTCCATTATTCTTGCATATGTCTTGCAATAGTCAACGGGTATTAGCTGCAAGACATGAATAGAGGAACCAGTGTGATATGAATGTGCTAGTGAATTGAGCTTCTGCGTGTATCGGTAAGAACAGGTGTAAGAGGAGTTGGCCTCGTAAACTAACCTTGTGTACGTATTGAATCATAGTGGAAACCTGTGATTGTTCAGAGAAACGTCACTGCAGAGTAGACTAAGCACGTCGCCCAACCACTATAAAATCGTTGTCTATTGTTTTATCTCCTTGATTGCTTTTGATTTCAATATATTATTATGTTGTGTGAAAACAGAAGAATTGGACAGTATGCCTATTCACCTGCCTCTAGGTGACTTATCATTTGTAAACAGTTCTGATGTATTTTATTGTTTACCATGCTTCTGCAAGTTTATGGTGCATTTATTGAGGTCTTGGGCAATTTTGACTCATTAGTTGGTCACAGATTTTGACCTTCCTGATTGGGTAGTGACAGTTTGACGTAACTTTTTATTTAGATTAGTTTTTTGTTTTTATTCATAAAAGTTCGCGTTTGTTAATTTGGCATTAAGATTTTTGAATTTCAATTAGGTTTTTGCGGTATATTTCTTCTTCATGATTGGTAGGATATGCATCTTTTGACTAGATATGCAGATAAGATTAACTTCAGAAGGGGGGGATTTTTTTGAAGTATTATGAATAATTAACTTAGTACATATACATTTTTCTAGTACTAAATATAACTTCAAGATCTAGACATTTTTAATAGGCAGAAGGCTTAGACCATGGAAAAGCTGTACAATTAACGGCCGAATCCTAGCCCTAAAGTTTTGGGCCACACCAACAGAGTTTGTTGGGCCTACTAATCCTAGTCATGATCTTATTTAGTCTGATTGTGGATTCGGGGCAAGTGTTATGCTGGGAGGAGAGTTCAGGCCCAACTCGGATCCGGCAATCTGATCACCATCACTTTTTTTTTTTTTTTGGTTTTGACAAGTTGTCTTTGATAAAAATTACAAATTGATTTAATTCTTAAATGATTCATGATTAGCTCATATATGTGTGGAATAAGTTTAATTGCTATAATGATTTTGATCAGAAAAATGTGATCTGATTCAAAAGACCCTTAATAATATTAAGTTAATATCCATATGGCACGATCAAGTGTAAGATGAGTATGTCGTAAAAAGTAATCATATATGACCATATAGAGAAGGAACCATACCGCTCTTAATAATCCATATGTCATCATCCAGTGTAAAATGAGTATGTCGTGGAAAAGGAACCATATGATTGTTATCAAACATAATGGTTGAATTTCGCACTTGAATTTACCGCGTCAGAAATTCTTTTAAAAGATTTTTAGATTTTAGCTTTTAAAAATCAGTTGTGTCTTTACCAAAAATTCTAGATGATAGATTGATAAAATCTATAGAATTTTTGAAGCTAAAAAGTTGGGTGATGAGTGTTTCTCTGAAGCTACCAAAGTGATTTTGGGTACAAAAATGAAATTGTGCAAAAGCATAACTTTGGAACATTATTGTATGACACCAATATTTTACCTTTGAAAACATTTTTCTTTTCCCTCTAAAATGTGACACCAATCTACAACAGCATATCTTTGTTATTCTTCTTTTCATGTTAGAAAAATATATTGTTGTAGCTGAAAAAATATTCTTCTCTTAATGATATCCATCAATAAATTAATTAAGCACATATATAATCAACTAATGAGTTGAGCTGAAAAATATATTATCTTATTAGAATTTATTTTTTTATACATTTGTTAGAAACATACTACAACAAAAACTAATTATTTTTTAGTACTAAACAAAGTTAAGGACAAAACATAACAATTCTCATTAAAAAGATGATTTTTAGCTTTAACAAACAGTAGTACGGTACAGTTTAATCTCCGATCTCGTAATTGCCACATGTAATTTTAATCTATAGTGTATATATATATATATATAGTCAGGATTAACTCAACCTTATGCGTGAAGATTGCGACGTCGAAGTCTCGAAGCTACGAGCGGTTTAAATCGTTCAGTCATGTAATTCAAGAAGCGACAAACTTTTGTATATTATTACCAATTTTGTGTCATTCTACTTGCTTGACAAGTTAACTTAGAACAGACACAACTTCCCATGTTAGATGCAACGTGTGAACCTCTCGAGGGTATATAGTTGGACTACTTTCACCAGGCACGTGTGTTATGTCCTTTTCTTAATTTGAGTTACAAAGTTGGGAGGAGACTACAATTAATTAGTGTTAATTTGCTCATATCTGACTACTCTTGCATTTAAGTGGATGCTACCCTTTGGATAACTTCATCTACATTTCAACGTTAAATCTTATTCGTTGATTAATCTTGAATTGAAATTCCGCCATGACACTTATTTTGCAAACATTTCATATTCTTGATCTCCTTAAGCTTTTTGTCTAGACATGACTTTGTTTTGTGCCTTGAATTGCATTTGGTCAATCCAAATGCAATTGATATCTCAAGTGCTTTTTTTAACCACCAACCTTGTGTAATTGTAGAGTGGTCGAGACGAGAGCTAACAAACCGCAATCAATACGGAGTAGCTAGCAACGGTCGTGATGAAACGGATTTGATCGGCTACTCATCTGGCCTGCAAAAAAACTTAATACCAGTGTGGTATTTCACCAACACCCCTCCGATGTCTAAGTCAGTTTTAGGATGGAGAGAAAATATGTAAAAAAAAAGGTAGAGAGATGTTCTGAGTTAAACAGAATGTTCGTACCTTGTACCATAGGGGCCCTTGAGTTATATAAGAGTGGCCCTATGTTTTAGTATCTTGGCAAGATTATAGGAACTGATTAACCTTATCCTACCAAAGGATAGGTTAAGTGAATCTTTTATGTTTATCTCTATTCCAATCGTATATATCTGTTAGTTCAAGGTTGGATTCCGTTTTCCGCATAAACAGGAGTATTATTTGAAGAATGTTTCTCATGTGCGTGGTGGTGAGGTACAAGGGACCTCGTCGGCTCTTTTTTGCCTCGACTAAGCTAAACACATTAAACTGAGTAGAACACATAAAATTGAGAGGAGTACACAAACCTAATTAGCGCATATAAAACTGAGCAGAGCACATGGTCAGCTTAGTTTGTCGAACATACTACTCATCAACTACTCCCCTATTTCCGAACAGTTGCTTGCTACGAGAGGGAATATCAACAATCACATAAATTGAATTTTGACGGCTTAGTTTTATCTTGTTTTACGCATCGTATTTAATGCGATGTCAGGGACTACTGATAGGTATGTACGCGATGTCAGGGACTACTGATAGGTATGTACACGTGGCTTCCATCTCACCCTTGGACGTGCGATCAGATCGACGGTCTCTATTTGAAAATGGTTAATTAGGGGGGCCTTTAAGTATACCTTTTGGTCTTCTATTTTCTTTCTTCTCTCTTTTGAAACTCAGTAAAAAAGCACCAGTAGCCACTATTGCATTTTTTCAAGCTCTGAGGTCACCTCCTTTTTCAAAGAACTGTTGTCGATTTGTAGGTACGTCCATACTTCTCTTCTGTTTCTTTTTAAGACTGGTTGATCGTAGACCATTTAATTTGGATCCCCAAGGATTAGGGCATACTTGATCCTTCCTTTTCCTTCGACTGTGTTGATACCTCCATACTCACTCACATTATCCATTGTTTGGGGAGTTTGCTCACTCCCTAGTTGTTCAGTGTTATTACAAAGACATTTTTGATATCATCCTCCCCGTCGTTCCCCAATTTCAAGAAATGGCATCCCATAAATAGACATCTAGGACTTCTGCCTCTGTAAGTTCAGAAAGGACTCATCTAGAGAGGATCCCATCGTGGATCTGACCCTCTCGAACAATGCTAATTAAAGTGGTGGAATCTTCTGATGTGCAGGATCTCCCCGCTATTCAGGATTCATAGATTTGTTTTTACACATTTTCAACAACTATTTTATGTCTTCGAACAATTTTCACCTAGTGGTGGTTCAAACTATTTACATGCCTTCAACTGTTCGAATGTGATTTTATACTTGAGCTATTTTTTGTATGTCTCAAGTAGGATAAATATGAGTGGCCATAGCTGCTTATATTAGGATAAAACATGTGTTGAGAATGAGAGACTGTTCGGATTGATTATCTCGGAGGACATGTACTGGGCAGGTGACACTACTCGGATTCATAGTCCCAGGGGACATGTACTGAGCAGGCAAAGTTGCTCAAATTCATGGTTTCGGAGGACATGTATTGATCAAGCGAAGCTGCTCGGATTCATGGTCCTGAAGGACTGTACTGGGCAGGCAAGGCTACCCAGATTCATGGTCCCAGAGGACATGTACTTAGCAAGCGAAGCTGCTCAGATTTTTCTCATGATTCACGTAATCCAAAGATGAACGAATATTTGTGTAATCTTAATATATTTATTCAAATAAGTAGTTTGACGAATAGTCTCAAAAAATAAAAAAAAAAATGACATACAAAGGAAAGTTACTAGTAACACTTTTTCAAGTGTTCTGCACTCCAAGGTTGAGGAAGCTTCTTTTCGGGCAGGGTAACCAGTCGATAGGATCCTGCCTTTATATGTTCTACAATTTGATAGGGACCTTCCTAATTGGGTCCCAAGTGTTCGATTTCTTTCTTGTAGAATCCACCTTTTTTAATACCAAATCTCCCACTCTGAAACTCCTCTCTCTGAATTGGCTATTATAGAACTTGGCCATTTGTTGTTGATAAACTACAATCTTCACGGCTGCTTTTTCCCTCTTTTCTTCTAAGAAGTCCAGTCCCTCCAGTAAACCTTGGTGGTTATCTGTCTCTCTGAAATCACTGGTCCTGTGGCTGAGCAGACCTATCTCTACCGGAATCACAACCTCCACTCCATAGGCCAAGGAGTAGGGAGTTTCTCCCATTGCTATCCTGGTGGTAGTTCGCTATGCCCAAAGTACACTGGGTAACTCTTCTGGCCAGTTCCCTTTTGCGGCTTCCAATTTTTTCTTCAAATTCCTCTTGATGGTGCGGTTGGTGACCTCTACCTAACCATTTGCCTTCGGAAGCATAGTGCACTCGCATTCCCCTTTGTTCACAAAAACTTTGAAACTGGTCATTGTGGAACTGCTTGCCCCGATTGGTGACAATAGTTCTAGGCAGCCCAAATCTGCGAATGATGTTTTCCATATAAAGTTGATAGCTTTCTGTGTGGTGATGGTGGCCAAGGGCTCAGCTTCTACCCATTTGGTAAAGTAATCCACAGCCACTATAGCAAATCTATTCTGCCATTTCCCAACTGGAAGAGGTCCAATCAAGTCTAACCCCCATTGGGCAAATGGCCAGAGAGAGGACATTTGGGTCAGCAAAGTGGGAGATCACGAGGGATATTAGCGAACCTCTAGTATTTTTTACATTGTTGGACCGTTTGCATCGCATCAGACTGCATGGATGACCAATAATAGCCCGTTCTGAGTAACTTCTATGCTAGAGATCTCCCCCCTGAGTGATTCCCACCGGATCCTTCATGGATCTCCCTCAAGGCATATTCGGTTTCCTCTTTAGTCAGACAATGCAGAAGTGGGAGTGAATAACTTCTACGATAGAGTACCCCATCCATGTACAAATATTTAGCTACTCGGAGTCTCAACTTTCTTGCCATGTCTCTGTCTGTTGGCAATTCCCCATTTTCCGAGTATTCGACTATAGGATCGGCTCAGGATCCTTTATAACTGACTGCAGCGATTTCCACTGCAATCTACTCGACACTAGGCCGCTCTAATCGCTGAATAGGAACGAGACGATTTAACATTTCTTCTTGAATTGTGGCCAATTGTGCCAACTGATCTACCTCCTGATTTTCTGCTTGAGAAATTTTCTCCACATTCATAGCCTTAGAGGCTTCTTGTAGTTGCTTCACTTGGTCCAAATATTGCCTCATTCGGTCTTCTTTGGCCTCATATTCTCCTAACACTTGTCCTACCACCAATTGGGGGTCACTTCTAATAGTCAGATCTTTTATGCCTAAGGACTTAGCTAATCTGAGTCCCGTAAGAAGAGCCTCATATTCTGCCTCATTATTGGTGGCCTTAAAGTCGAATATGAAAGCATACTAGACCTTGATCTGGTTAGGAGAGAATAGGATTACGCTTACCCTACAAGCTTCTGTGTTAACTGACCTGTCTACATAGAGCATCCATCCTGTAGGCCTTTCAATCAACAATCCTTGCATATCTTCTTGCTCAAAACCTGATTCATCAGAGAGGGTGAATTCTTCCATAAAGTTTGCCAAAGCTTGAGCCTTGATAGTTGTTCTCGGACAAAAATCCAAATCAAACTCTCCTAATTCTACGGACCACTGGATTAACCTTCTAGATGTCTTTGGGTTGTGAAGTGTCTTCCTGTGAGGTAGATCAGTCATGACTTTAACTGAATGTGCTTGGAAATAAGGTCTCAGTCTTCTTAATACTATGACTAGAGCGAATGCCATCTTTTCTATCTTAGGATATCTTACCTCTACTCCCCTCAGGGCTCTGCTGGCATAGTAGACCGGATATTGGACATTTCCTTCCATTCGAATAAGCACCGAACTGATTGCATGGGAAGATATAGCTAGGTACATAAAGAATATTATCTGGTAATGTTATCAGATAATGTTTACCTATGCTCTTTGCAGATAACATTATCTCATAACGTTATCAGATAACATTATATTATCTAATAATGTTATTAGATAACATTGTTTGATAACATAAAGAACAAAACACAGTAACATTGTCAGATAACATCATCTGACAACGTTATTTGCTACATTAGTAGATGAAGTTATCTGATAATGTAGCATATAACTTCATCTGGCAATGTTATCTGTTACATTATTAGATCATATTATCTAAAAATGTCACAGAGAGAAAGAAACATAAACAATGAACTTGCAATTTGAGGGAAGATGGCGATGAAGATCGTCAGGAAGAAAGCGAGAGAAAAAAACCTAAAAAATAATTTTCATCCATTAAAATACCTAACCTATTAACACTTTTAAAACAAGGGATCCTAACTCATAAATTAAATTAGTCTAACCTTAATGGGCTAAATCAGCCCATATTTGTGCTATATATAATTTGAACATGACACCCCAATTAAGTGTAGCTAATGAAGTTCAAGTACGTGTAGTTGCTAACTCCATAATTTAAGAGTTTTTAATTTAAGATCAACCCGTGATTTTGTAGACTCCATAATTTAAGAGTTTTTAATTTAAGATCTACTCGTGATTTTCAAGCATAATTTGCATTCAAGAAAGACAATGATAACATATCCTCCCAATAGGACATTGTGTGGGCTCCTTGTTCAGAACCCGCCTGGCCATTAACTGACTTGTGCACAGAACGCATCTTGCACGGTCTTTCTCGACTGACATGCTTCTTGGAGTTGCAACCTAGGTTTGAAGTTGTCCCAAGGAACTAAGCAAGTTCATGTGAATAAAGACGAATTGAGGCTACTAGTTCTTCATAACTAGAAATTACTAGGCTCAAGAGGTAAGTTACAAGATGGGAAGGTGTTCGACACTCATCTCGCCTAACCCTTGGGTTAGTCTCTACTTGTCATTCATGACATTTTGAAATTATTTTATGTTAATATTACAACTAGGGAATGGGGACATACCAAAGTGGAATAAAGCAGTAAACAATCAAACTCATAGATATTCAATGTTTGAATGAAACAGTAGGAAAAGAATGCAATTTAACTAAACAGAATGTGAGTGGCCTCAAAAGAGAGCTGTTTGTAATTAAAGGATTAGCGCACACCATGTTTAGAGAGGTGTTGCCACACCTACATGGCACGCGCTGCTAAGCCAAGTGGCATACACCATGTTATGACTTAGACAAAATATTTATTTTCATAATCATCTTGATTCCTAAGCATGCAACTCTTATTCATCATTTATTGACCATTTACATATAATATTGTGGGAGGTGAATAAATCTCATAGTCGACACGAAGATGTTTGAGAACCAGTAAGCGACCGACTCGTACATTAAGGCCTCGTCCAACTACTATGTTTTCTCGGATAGCAATCGTCTTAAACATCAGTCGTCTTGGACAAAAAAACATTTGATATGGCAACTATATCAGATGACAACCATGTCAAACTGCTAATTCTCTAATGTTGGGACTCATGATCGACACTTCGGGTTAGATGCCATCATAATTGGCATTGCCAACCCAGACAAAAGATGCACTAAAATCAGTCCTATGATGTGTCAAATCAATCTACACTTAGAAGCAATAAATGCATAAGATGTAGGTCAAGTGCGTTCATCAATACACAAAATCGATTCCTATAAATAGGAGCAAAGATCCACCAATAAAAGGGATCGATCATTTGGAGTACTTATTTTAGGTTGATTATTGAGGGATTCCTAGCCACTTTTACTCACGAAGCAACTGTTAGCAGCACTTTATGCATTTACTTTTCAATATTAATTTTCTTGGCTAAACGTCCATTATACGAGCCATTGTTCATATAATTGCTAATTTATCCATCAGATGGTATTCCAACCACTAGCCAGAGTATTTCTAACTAGTTGTTCCTTTTGTAGAGTACAGTTAAGCACAATACATTTGTGGTGCACTTTTGAGTCAACCCTTTAAACTCTCGAAGGACTCGTACAGCAGTCCCATAATCCAACACCTCACAATTAGTGACCATAGTAGAAGCTTAAAAATCAAGAATTTCCATGAAAACTATAGTACCACACATTTCCACCAAATCCAATAATGTGTAATGTTAGTCCCAAGGTTTAGCGTTTGATGATAGCAAACATATCATGAATTGAATAATATTACTTTAGTGGACTACATTGCCATTAGACTTAATGTGTTATATGCTAATTTTGAAGGGCTTATAAGCAAGTCTGTAGATATACGTACTACAAGAGATAATTTCTTCTAGTGCTATTGATTGATAAGAAAAGAAGCAGGAGATATATGTGAAAGGAAAGAAGCGATCCACTATCTCCAATGGTCAAGTAAAATTAAAAGAGGAGCAAGACCAAGGAAGATCTTCTCCCAATTTCAAATGGCTAGAAAAGCCTTTTAAGGAAGGAAGAAATTTGCCTGCTTGAAGAAGGAAAGATTGAAAAGATTGAGGGGATCTTTTAAGGAACGAAGAAATCAGCTTAATTGAAGAAGGACAGATTGAGAAGATTGAGGACTGATTTCTTGCAACGGCAACAATTCTAACGTTCAAGTTGACTTCACGTTATATAGAGAAGAAAAGATGGAACTGACTCAACTCATGAACAATTACTCTTAAAGAATATCATTGAGCTGGCTCCCTGAGAAGTCCTGTCATACATTCCTATTCTTTATGTTGAATATCAACACTATCTGAGTGTTTTCCTGTGAGCCATCTTCGTAAAAGGGAAGAATACTCCCTTGTTCTAGAAATTGTTAAACCCCTTTTGCGAGTGACTTTTAGGTTGAAAAATTATTTTGGTTATGTTTAACTAGCGCTGGATTCTTAGCTAGTTGGCAGTGGATTCGGAGTAATCACTCATTGTAAAGGTTGCTAGCATTGATGAAGCTAAAGGATTGTAACAACTATTGGAGATAGTGCAGCAATTCCCGAGTAGGATACTTGGGTAGTGGAGTAGGCCGTGAAGTGCGGACCGAACTACTATAAAATCCTTGTATTTGATTTCTCTTTCCCTACTCTTTTATTTTGTGCCTTGCATATCTTAATTACTTCAACTCATATTCACAGTTAAATTGGTCTGCAGGACCAATCACTAGATATTGCCCACCAAGTGTTTTTTGATCTGTTTGATAAGATTAAGCTTGCTTAATTTGCTATGTTGAGTCTACTGTTATTATTCACTGATACAATATCACAACTTTAACATATTATCCATTTAACTTTAATATTCATTAGCTTCTACTGTAGTTGCAAAAACCAATTCACCCCCCTCTTGGGTTGCTATTTGGGCCAACAATTGGTATCAGAGCCTCCGCTCTAGTTGTTTTTTACTTGATCATCTTAGAGTAAAGATCCATGGCAACCCCTGTTGGCATTTTCCTTTCCGAAGGTCAATCAACCAATAGACCTCCTCTCTTTAGCAGGTTTGACTATAATTATTGGAAAGCTAGGATGCGTATTTATATTCAAGCATTTGATTATGATTTGTCGAAGAATATCATTAATGGGTCATATTTTCCTACAAAAAATGTGAATGAAGTTGTAGTTCCTAAAGGAGAAAATGAATGGAATGAAAATGATGTGAAAGGCATGCAAATGAATACCAAAGCTATGAATACTTTACACTGTGCTCTAGACCCAATGCAATTTATAGAGTCTCTGCATGTGAATCTACAAAAAAAAATTTGGGATAAACTAGAAGTCACACATGAGAGTACTAGTCAAGATAAAGATTCTAAAATTAACATGCTTGTTCATAAGTATGAATTATTTAAGATGATGGCTGATGAATCCATCTCCACCATGTTTACACGCTTTACTGATATCATGAGTAGCATGAAATCTCTTGAAAAAATTTACTCTAATGTTGATCTTGTGAGAAAGATTCTCAGGTCACTTCCAAAGCAATGGGAACCAAAAGTGACAACAATAATTGAGGCCAAGCAAGATCTCACAAAATACAGCTTGGATGAATTTTTGGGTTCTCTCATGACTCATGAAATCACTATGAATGTGAAAGAAAATCAAGGCCATAAGAAGGAGGTCATGGCCTTTAAAAGTTCCACTTCAAGTTCAAAACATGATGGAGATGATTCAAAGTCAAGCAACAAAGATGAGGAGATAGCCATGTTTACAAGGAAGTTCAAAAGATTCATGAGAAAGAAAAGGGAAAATGGTAAGAGATTTTTCAAGAAGGATGGAATCAAAAGAAAAAACAACAAGAAAGATTCTATTATATGCTATGAGTGTAAAAAATCTGGACATGTTAAGTTCGAGTGTCCACAAGCTAAAGAATCTAGCAAGATGGCCAAAAGAAGAGCAATGTTAGCGGCATGCGGCAATGACAATGATGATAGTAGTTCCAAAGAGGACATCAACCAAGCTAAACTATACTTGATGGCTCATGAAAATAGCGAGGTAAACTCTCTTGATGATTGTGATGAATCAGTTTACTTATGATGAATTATTAGATGTCTTTCATGAACTACACGCTGAGTTTAAAAAGTTAGGTTCCAAAAATAGTTCTCTAGAAAGTAGTAACTCTTCATTTCTCGGTGAAAATGAACTTCTGAGAATAGAAAATGAAGATTTGAAATCAAAGATGCAAGAAAGTGGTCAAAACAATAAACTTTCAAATGATTTGGAACCTGAAAATGAAAATCTGAAAAAGGAAGTTGAAGACTTGAAAACAACTTTGTCTAAATTTGTTAAAGGGAGAGACACCTTGGATGTTATTCTAGGAAAGCAAAGAGTCAATTTTGACAGAGACGGTTTAGGTTTTGATCCTACCAAGAAGCAAAAGCTTTATCAAAATTTCTTTATGAAAACTACTAGTTCAATTTTTCCTCTTTATCACTTGTAACTCTTGTGGTACAAAAGCTCATATCTTGCATTCATGTCCTATCAAAAGAAATACTTATGTTGGAACAAAAAAGATATGGGTCCCAAAGAATTTTGTCACTAACCTTCAAGTATCTAAGCAAGTATGGGTACCAAAGACCAATGTCTGAATTCTTTTGTAGGTATCCTTGAGCACAAAAGTAAAGAAACAAAGGTGGTTCTTGAATAATGGATGCTCAAGACACATGACCGGCAATGCTAAGCTATTCAATGTCTTATCATCTGAAAAAGGTGGTTTTGTGACATTTGGTGACAATGACAAAGGTAAAATCATAGGTATTGGTGATATTGGTAAGGACACCTTCTCAACTATTGAGAATGTTCTTCTTAGTATCAGTCAATTGTGTGACAAGGGTCATAGAATTATTTTAAAAAATCACAATGCATCAAGTTGAAAAGAAAATCATTCTTGTTGGTACAAGACATGACAATGTTTACATTATAGATGCTCATTCCCTATCCTCAAATGAAAATAAATGCTTGACTGCTATAAGTGAGAATAGTTGGTTGTAGCATAAGAGACTTGCTCATGCTAACATGCATGTGATTTCAAAGCTTTCAAGCAAGTGATTTGGTTATTGGTCTTCCTAAAATGAAGTTTGAAAAAGACGAACTTTGTGATGCATGTCAAATGGGAAAACAAACTAGAACATCCTTTTCATCTAAGATCGTTGTTTCTACATCTACACCATTACAAATTTTGCATATGGATTTATTTGGACCTACTAGAACTCTTGGCCTTGGTGGAAAGCAACATGCTCTTGTTATTGTTGATGATTATTCTAGATATTCTTGGGTTATGTTTCTTGCACATAAAATTGATGTCATTTCTGATTTTACTAAGTTATGCAGAAGGGTTCAAAATGAAAAGGGTTTTCTTATCTCTAGCATTAGAAGTGATCATAGTAGAGAAATCGATAATAGTAAGTTTTAGTTATTTTGTGATGAACTTGGCATTGATTGTAAGGACCCGAATTGTTTTTTGCATTTTAAAATATTATTTCAAAATAACGTTGCCGAATATGTGTTTTTCTCCATTTTGTATGTTATGGGACTTTTAGTTCCGAAATTTGAGCTGAGATATTTTATTTGGACATATGCGCGTGGTGAGGTGTGTTTAGACCATTTGCAGATCCCTTGACTTGGCAAAAATCTGATTTGTGGAGAAGAAGGTAAGACACACACCCCCATTTCACACATCCCTCTCTCTATAAACTTGAGCTCTACCTTTTCTCTAAAAATTCTATTGATTGGCTGAACCATTTACAAATTCCTTTGAGTCCGTGAGAGTGCTGCCCGCACGTAGTTGATATTTGGAGCTTGATCGTGATTCCGAAACTCGAAGGAGGAGATTTGAAGCTTGGTAGATACGTGGAGCTAGGGTTTTTGGTTCATCATCAAATCTCATGATCCGAAGCTTAAGGTAGGGCTGTTTAACCTGTATTATGTGTTTATATCATGTTTGGGTTAATTTCATAGTGTTATTGGTTGAATTTGGGAGTTTTTGTAAAAAAAAAAAAAAAAAGGCGAATCTGCGATTTTTTGAAAGAAATGTTGAAATCGCGAAAATAGCTCTAGCGACTTTGAAGTGGCTCTAGCGACTTGTCTAGCAACTTCTACTATCTTATCTTCACTCGAGTGACTTTCATGTCGCTCCAGTGACTTGGGCAGATGGGTTTAACCTTCTTTTGAGATTTTGGACTTGTTATGCATAGTATTGGGTTATGGTTCATGATGAAATGATATATCTTTTATTTTGAGCACTTAAATGAAGAATAATGAATGTTATTCGAGATTTTTGATGTGTTATGAAATAAGGAAACTTAATATATGAATTGTGGATTGTGTATCCGCATTGGAATGATGTAATGGCTAGCTTTCAACGGGAGTTGTGCTAGTTATAAGAAATGGTCTAGCTTTCATTCGAAATTGTGCTAGTTGACGACGATTGTTCTAGTTTTCATTCGGAATTGTGCTAGTATGACAATTATTTTAACTTCCTTGGGAGAGTGTGCTAGAAGGTAACATAGTCTATCTAGCTATCATTAGGTGAAGTGGTCGGACAAAAGATTAACATAGGATGCATTATGTGAGCCCATAATTGATTTAAATGGATTGTTGGATTGCGAGGATAGCACTATGACTTGGGTAGTGTATTATTTCATATCAAGACTTAGCAAAAAGGAAAACCTTGTGTTTGACCATGGTTTTGAACTATGTGGTGAGACGGTTGTGTGAGAGGTCCTTCATCCCATAGACCTACTCTATGTGAAATTCATTCCTATAACAGTTTACCCTACTACGAGTGTCGTGAGGAGTTCCCCTTATCCCTTTGGAGGGTAACTAGCATTGTATTGCCGTGAGGAATTGTGTCATGTACAATTTGCGATAGAGATGTAGGTTGATGACCCTTATGTTTGTGGTGCCTCATTCGTTCTGACTATTTAGATTGAACTAAGCTATGTGATATGTTACAATAGAACAATTATGATTACATTGGTGGAGGGTTATTCATACTCCTCCATTGCTTGCTTCTCGTACACTCTATAGTGTTTGTTATTGGTGTGCCTAGATTGTTAACCATTCATTTGTTGTTGGGGGTTATGTAGGACTCTATATATGGTTTATGTCGATGGTTAAATGGAGCTAGTTTATAGTTATATGATATCTGATTTATGTGAACCTTGATACGATAAAGGATGACTGTTGTGAGATGCATGACACGTGAACATTGTACTAGACTTCTTCAAGAATGTTAGGAAGATTGTACTAGACTCCTTTCGTGGAATACTAGGAGAGACAAGTGTACTAGACTCCCTTTTGGGAATGCTAGGAATATGAAATGAAAAATGTACTGGATTCCTCTAGGTATGCCAACGGTGTACTAGATTCCTCTACGGAAGTTCTGGGAATGATATGAACTAGTCCCATTCTAAAGAATGCCAGGTATGATCACTAGATACACAACGAGAACATGTGAGTATTACACGTGGGTTGTAGTAATTATTAAGTAAATTGTGGGATTTTGAAAAGTTATTGTGAACTTTTTGAATACTCATTCTTGGCTTGCCATTGCTTCCCTCATGTGATCTCACTTGTGCAATAATTTGACTTTTGAAATGTGTAATGTGGATGTATGTTTGTGAATTGATGAGATAAGAGAATGACCAGCCTAACCTCCATCGAGAGTGTGCTATACTATAAGATTATGTCGATATCCTCCTATGAGAGTATGCTAGAAATGACAAATGCTATGGATAGACGTCTTCGGGTGATGTGACGCGGACTTTACTAGTGAAACATGAACTGTGAGGAATGACATTATAAATGAACGTATAGAGGGAGATGTTGACCAAATAGTAGATGGCGAACACTGAGGGGAAAAGATGAGTTGTTAAAATAATTAATGAAACAGTGTTGTAAAATGGTTGAACGTGTTCTACGTGCCTACCTTCCATTTCGCATAATCTCATACTTACATCATTGTTTAATGATCATGTTATATGCCTAATCCTTTCATATTCATATGATATTGATGTAGATATTCTTAGTAGGCTATGTAGCTTACCCTATCATTTTACAGGTACTGTTCCAGACACTTAGCGTGAGGTGCATTTTATGTTGCATGTTTTTCGAAAATTTTGATAGGAGATACCCAGCATCTTGAAACTACTTTTGAAAGATATAATATAACTTATTTTTGAGTTAGCTCTTGGGTTTGAAGGAATTATAAACGTTTAACTTTGGTAAATCATTTTAGTATATGTAACGAGGCGGAAATTTGGCCATTTTGATGTAACATCTTTGAACTTGGTTATTGATAGTATTTCATTGAATGAAATGATTTGGGCTATTGGGTTGGATACCGAGTATTGTGAGGTTTTAATTATGAAAAATTATGGTTATAATATGTTGAAAAACGAGGCTTGACAACTTAGTATCAAAGCGTGAGTTAGAATACCTTGAGACCGTGTGAAGATTTTGTGTCTTATGGGTTTAAACATGTTGCATATTGGCATGGTTTGTATGTGCTTGTGTGCATAACATATTGACATTGTGTTCTCTTTAAGTAAGAGTAGAGTAGAATTATTGACCCGTGTTGAGGAAATCATGGTAGGCATCGGCCTTGTGATAATGATAATTGTTTCACATTGTTAATGTCTTTCTTAGCTTTGTGGTAGTATGCCTCTAAGGTGTGGAGTAAGATGGGTGAACTTCAAGGCCGAGGTCATTCATGTGAGGTGCATCTAGACGAGACAATTAGTGTAGGAGTACATGTCCCTTGTGAGGAGGTCGATGAGAGAGTTGGACAGAGTGTAGAACTATTGATTATCCTGGAAATGTTTACAAGGGAGTTTGTTACAACTCTCACCAAATTCATCCTACAGAGTCCAACAGTTGTATCGAGCGCTAACATTTGAGCTATAGATATTACGAGAAAATTGGTATACACAAGGAATGTAGAATTGTTGGGGTAGAGGAATCTAAGGGTTTGGGAACGGAACATCCTGACTAACAACTATTGGTTGACATCCATCTTAGAGGGAGAGACGGATACTTGACTGCACGTGTGAGATTAGTGAATCTAATATTTTCAATTGACAGTGCCATCCTTGACCTTATAGCTTGGACATATTGGATTTGATTTTGTTTTAGGCCTTGATTGGTTGCCTGGGTTTCATATTATTGTTGTTTAGTCTGAGCGTTGTGCTCGTGCTTGTTCACTCGAAGGTAGTTGTTTCGAAGTTGTTTGAGAACATTGGGAACAATTGGAGTCAGATCCTTTTGAGGTTTTTGTGAGGACCAAATATATATATATATATATATTTATATATATTATATTTTGTTTGAATGATTTATTAATTGCCCAGAAATTTAATTTAATAAGTGGTTTATGCACTTTATGCACTTTATGTATATATAATGATTTGGGGTTTATGTGTGGTGTATGTTACATAAGGACTTGGTGGGTAGCATGTGATATAATTAGAGGGTGAAAGTGTAATTGAGGCTTTAAAAAGCCTTACATCAAATTTTCTAAGCAAAACTAATCTTTTTCTCTCTCTTCCTTCTTCTTCTTCTTCCTATTGGGTTCCATGGATGTGTGTGTGTGTGGTAGCTCTCTCAAATCCCATCTCGCAACCTTGCTAGAACTTCAAAATCTCTTAAGATCCTTCTTATTTTCTCTTGTATTTGGTGAGTATTTAGAGTTGATCATGCTCATTTCACTTGGAAAGGGATTTATTTTGAGTTCATCCACCATTGGAGTTAGAGCTTACTTATGAAAGTCAAATCTTTCGATCCGACATTCTAGGTATGGATCTCTTACCTCTCTTATGCGTGCATGACTTATTTTTGGTGGGTTATGAGTTTGAGTGTTGAAAATAGTAGTTTGAGAAAAAATCTGCAGAAAATGTGCATTTTTGGACAGTCCCTGTATTACTGGTAATATTATCTGTATTACCAGTAATTCAGTGTCTCATTTTCAGGCAGTGTCTTGCATTTTCAAGCAGTGTCCTGTATTACCGATAATAGTGTCTGTATTACCGGTAATTCAGTATCTCATTTTCAAGCAGTGTCTTGCTTTTTCAAGCAGTGCCATGTATTACCGATAATAGTATTTATATTACCGGTAATTATGTGTTTTATTTTTAGGCAGTGTCCTGTATTACCGGTAATAGTGTTTATATTATCGGTAATTCTGTGTTTCATTTTCGAGTAGTGTTCTGTATTAGCGGTGATAGTATCTGTATTACTGATAGTAGCATTTGTATTACCGGTAATAGTGCCTATATTATTGGTAATTTTGTACCTTATTCTTATTGAAATCATTATCGAAAATTTGAGTTGTTAACTTCTAAGGTTGGTGTTTGCACATATTCTTAAGACTTACTTCTAGGATACATATTGTATGATTATAACGCAATATATTATAGATTTATGATGATGATTATGAGACATGTGCATTACTTGAGAGTGTAAGTTGATGAAATGAAAGTGTTATGGGACACGTGACATGCATGGAACACTAAAACAACACGATGGATGAACTAGGTTCCTCGAGAGAAATGCTAGGGTGATTATACTAGACTCCTTCGGGAATTGT